>CAMRHE010001408.1:0-108399 GCA_947044405.1 Leptodactylus fallax | reverse complement strand
TTCTCTCCTGGACGATTTGTATCTGATATTTACATCTACCATGGACTATGCAGCACTGTTTTGGTTCTTTTTGTCTAGTTTCTGATATGTCTTTGTACAACTTTTAGAATATGTCCTTTGTTATTCCTTTTTAAGCTTGTACTATTGATGTGTAATTTGTTGTACGATTGTTCAATAAACCGAGTTTAAAAAAAAAAAAATAGTGCAATGCCTTGGACAAGGTATGAAAACATATTTTACAAAAACTTAAGTCTGCTCATTGTACTGTAAAGACATTTGTGCCTGATTCAGAGCACAGATGGGTTTGTGCAGATAAAGGCATAATGAGGAAGGTTTCTGCCAGACAAATTCATTTCATTAAGAGAGAAGCTTCTAAAATACCATTACAAAAGGTAGCAAACAGGTACTTGAAGCTGCTGGTGCCTCTTGAGTACCACAAATCTCAAGGTGTTGGATCCTCCAGATGCTTGCAGTTGTGCATAAACCTACTTTACCCTTAAACAGTGCTCAGAAGCAGAAACGGTTGCAGTGGGCCCAGACATAAATGACTACATAATTACTGATGAGTGCCGTTCAACCCGTCCAGATGGATGGAGTAGTGGATGGTTGGTGGATGGCCACCATGTCCCAACAAGGCTGCATTGTCAGAAAGGAGGTCATGTTTTGGGCCAGAGTCATGGCTAGAGAGCTGGTAGACCCCTTTGGGGTCCCTAAATATGTGAAAATGATCTCTGCAAAGGATATTGACTTTCTGACTGACACTTGGAACAAAAAGAAGAACCGCGACTTCCATAGCAAAATCATCTTCATACATGACAATGCACCAACTCATGCAGCAAAGAATACCTCCCAGTCATTGGCTGCTATGGGCATAAAAGAAGAGAAACTCATGGTATGGCCATCCTCCTCTCCTCACCTCAACCCTATTGAGAACCTTTGGAGTTTCCTCAAGAAAAAGATTTATGAGGGTGGTAGGCAGTTCACATCCAAAAGGCAGCTCTGGGAGGCTATTTTGACATCCTGCAAAGAAATTCAAGCAGACACTATCTAAAAACTCACAAGTTCAATGTTAACATGTAACTAGGCCTGTTAAGATGTTTTTAATTTAAACAGCTTTTGATTTCAGTAAATGTGACTTCGTAGAGGAGTTGTCCAGAATATTTTTTTTTTTTTTTTAATTAGGCGGGAGAGGTGGAAATTTAAAAAAAAAAAAAATCATACTCACCTGTCCCCGATGCTCCAATGTCTCCCAGCGCAGTCTGGTCCTGCAGATCCACTGTTTTCTTCCAATGGAAGTCCCCGCCAAATGTCACCGCTGAGGCCAATCAGCGGCCTAAGGTAAGGCACCCAGGAAGTCATAGCCTGCGAGGACTTCTGGCAAAAGAAGACAGCCGAGCAACAGGACCGGACCACGCTCGGAGTCACCAGAGCACCGGGGACAGGTGAGTATGTTTTTTTTTTTTTTTTTTTTTCAACTCCCCCAGCCCAATTAAAAATAAAAATATATATATATGCTGGACAACCTCTCAATAAATGACCATTTTCAGTTTCTTTACAACCTATAAAATCTTTGGAAACTCTTTTGTGCATTTGGAACAGTGGATTTTGATTTTTTAATTTGTGAAAAAAAATATTATCATTAGGTTTGTCCAATAAAATTTGATTTATATTCTAACAGCTGAAGATTTGAACATTATACTGATATTTGCATTGACCATTGGGAAAAATATAATTTGCATACTAATTTGGAATGCTGTGTATAGACAGTGTAGAATATATGTGCAAGATTTGTCCTTTATTCCCTGAAAATAATTCTCAAAAGTTGGAAATCATGTCAGACTTAGATCTCCTTAAATTTTCTAGGAATCCATATGCTATAATATTCCCCTTTAACTCTCTAGTTGTTGCAAAACTACTACACCCAGCATTGCCTACAATTATCATGTTTCAATCACACTCACTGGGGCAGACTTATGGCTATAAATATTAATGCCAGTCTTCATAGCCCGTAAGCCAGCAGAGGGTGTGACTCATAAATGACAAGGCGCATGCCTTCTCATAAATGACGCAAACCCTCCGCTGGGCTGTGCACCTGGAGGGAAATGTACACAAGCTCATAGATGGCGTACATTTCACACATTATTTATGCTAGATTTCTGGTGTAAATGACAATAAATCTGGCAGGGCCTATGACTTTGTCCCTTTTTCGGGAAAGTGGTGAGGGCAGAGCAGAAATTAAAAAAGTCACAATTTTTTGCAAAAAAAAAAAAAAACCTGTTATAAAAAATCATATAAATTGTCACTTTTTATATCTTATACACCAGAAAACTGTGTCTTACAAATTTATCTCTGACTTATTTTTAGTTAATATTACTATAAATTTAACAGTTGTTAAACAATACTACATTCACATCTTAGGAAAATGTAGGCACAAAATATAGGTGCTTTAAGACTTGCCCATCAACATGTCTAGACTAAAACTGTCAGTAGACAAAAGATGTTGGAGCGGGGCCAATGTCTGTTGCTGATGCTTGAATTCTTATCCTTGGCATCTGGTGTTTCATTGTATGGGGTTGAATCACAGATGACATCATTGAATTGCATAGATGAGAATGCCAAGACTATAGTTCTGGCTTGTACAAGCATGGATGACCATGCTTTCCAAAACTGGCCTAGTTTACCCCAATTCCTATTTAGAACTCAGAAGAGTCCATCAAGAGATTCTTTCTAACCCATAAAAAGTAACGGAGATGTGTGATAAAGGCAACTGCGCTACATACACAGATGTGTATACAGTGGTGTATGCGGTATACAGCCCTCTGCTTCAATAGGGCAATGCGAATGTGCCTGAAACTGTCAGATGTGGGTATGAGAGGATAAGGTAGAAGTTGGGAGAGACTGATGGGCTTGATATTGGCAGATATGGATCATAAAGCCTTTCTGCATAAGGATATACTGGTGGTTTAGTGGCCCCCAAGCCCCATGACAGGTTCTCTCTAATACTGATCGCCTATAATATTTTTTTTTCATGCAATTAACAACCCCCCCCCCCCCAAAAAAAAAAAGAAAAAAAAAAAAGCTGCCCAGAGCTGCTCTTTCATCCCATAACCCTAGATTTGTAGATGAGACCTAGTACTTATTCACACTGCTTCACCAAGCAGTAAAGTATCGATGACCAGGGTGGCATGTGCAAGTAGAAGGAACAGAAAAACGCCACAAAAATGTATGAAAGTCAGTGTTTGCATGCCAAACAAACTCCGCAAAAATATATGTAGAAAGAAAGCTTGCAGTAGAATAGTATAGTGGTAATAGTTTGGTGCGCTATCGCTGGGACCACAGATAGAAGGGCTTGTTCATTACCACATTACAATACACTTCCTATTAGCCGCCATGCTGCCTACATCCCGCACACGTACACTACACACAGGTAACAGTCTGGCTCTGGCGGACTTCCCCTTCTCACCTGCTGCTCTTCCCGTAAAGACCGTGGCGTCTGACACAGCCAGAAGAATAACCAATCAGCTCGTAGAGGAGGAGGGGCGCAGAACTGAAGGTGACGAACGTAGCCAATTGAAGACAAGTGGGCGGGGCGGAGGTGAATGCCGGCAGAACACTGAGTACATACTTTGTATAGTGTTGGTATAGCCTGTGGGGACAATACACACGGCGGCTGCTCCCGGAAACGTTACGTCTTTGTACAGTATTGTCGGCTGCACGGAGCTCTGTGCCTGGGATGGAGCTCAGGGAAGCCGGTCTGCGCCGCCAGGCCGTCAAGAGGCATCTTCACAAACACAACCTGAAGCACCGCTACGAGTTCCTGGAGACTCTGGGGAAGGGGACGTACGGCACGGTGAAGAGAGCCCGGGACAAGCAGGGGAAGGAGGTGAGAGCCGGGCTGTATGGGCTTGTCTATGGGATGTCACCTGCAGGGAAGCCCTTCCTTTGTGCATATGTACATGATTGCAGAAATGCCAGGTTCTGTGCATCCCCTGTCCTGGGGCATCAGCCCTGGCACATTGTACTCGTTACTTCTCTTCCCCAGGTGTAGGTAGCTGGGAATACAATGTAGCAGAGAGCTGTGCTCTGCCATGAATTATTTGTGAGCTCACTTACCACCTGTTCTCAGCGATCTATGACCTGGGTAAATAACAGAAGATGGAGCGCCCACATTCTAATATACTGGTACCCATAGCTCCTGATCTGGGGGTGCAGAGCACATGGATTCACCCATAGATATGGCACATGTCCCTTTGGTCAGCCCTTGGAGACTATAATGTAATGCATAAATTATTACAAAATGTCTAGTTGAGAAATTGTAAGTTATCCTCTTAACTCACTTGCAAGCTATAGTTTGCTGTTTATGACAGGGTACAGACTGTCAGAAAATGGACTTAAAGCTGGTACTATAGACACTACAGGTTTTATTTTACCATCCTGCCCTGCTCTTTGTGTTATCATTGCTGCCACGTTGAGTGACTCTGGTAATTGCATATTAGGGAGTTGTTATTTAAGCAGTTGCCTTTCATTTTATGGCATGTATGACCTGAGTATTTGCCCGTGCCCAGACTCCTTTTGCAGATCCACAAACTTGTTTGCAGTTGTTTATAGGTCTCTTTTGTTTGGGTTCCTGTACTACTTGGCTTTGCCATGTGTCTTGCCCTTGGGATTTATTGGCAGACATGTCCTCTGAGTAAATGTGATTCTTGAAATCTACTTCCTTGCAACTAGAAGTAATTAAAAGTTTGGTTTACAGTAATTTACTGTTGTGTCCTGAGTAACCCCAGCACTGTTATTGCAACATTAGTGTTAGTGCAACTTTGTTATTTTGAGTATATTCTTCATACTTATTTCTGTATTGTTGTTTTTGGTTTTATGTGGGTTTTTACTTGGATCACAGTAAGCGCTTGTTTCAGGTTCTATTGACTTCATTGTGGAGAGTACCAGGTCAGTGCAGAGAAATATAGGACATGATACCCACTAAGGTGGCAAAACGATTGTGTGTTGCTATATTGCCTAATGTTGTCTTAGTTAAACTCTAGAATACGTGTTGTGCGGTGTCATAGTGTTGGTTAGTATGTTGATAACAGGCTCTCGTGCCTGGTGATGGCAGCTACGGGGATGGCATTCCACTTAGCACGCTCTTTGCTGTTGCACGGTTACCCATAATAGCCGATTGGCTTGCAAACATTTGCACTAGCCAGTAATCTGTGGATAAAGGCTCAGCCTCCTTTATGAGGCAAATTCCTGGCTGTGTCCTGGCCTACGGTCACACGCTCTCTGCTCTTAACCCTTTCTACATATCATTGAAATATATAGACACATAGGGGCCTATGTAGCAGGTGAAAGTGGGTTGCTATGAGACTGAGTTGATGGGCTACCTACTAGATAATGTTTCTCATATGTCCTCAGTAGGATTAGACAAGTGGAGATCGTATCTTGTGTTGGGATTTCCTTTGTATACAAAACCTTACTTTTGTCATTTGCCCCTATCTGCCTACTGATTACTCTCTTGGAAGTCCCCAGTACAGTTGTGACCAGTCTATCATCACAATGACACTTTGCTGTGCTGGGAACAGGCCAATTCGTAGGAAGTATGCTGTGCAGAGCGTGGGCGCAGCAGACTTGTTAAAAATAGCACACTAGTTTCGTTATTCCTGTTTTTCTTTGGGGTATTTCTCTATTACAACTGTTGACTTTTACGCAGTGGATGAGCTCACAGATTCAGGACTGTTTTAGCAGCAGTGACAACAGGTGTTTCTCACATCGACCGCTCTGGAAACTATTATTTTTCAACAGGAAACAAGCTTTCCAATGGTCAGGCATCTATAGATAGAGGCTAAGTTCCCATAGTATCTGTCAGTTTTTTGGACGGACGCAAAAAAACGTAGTATTCCATACTTTTGTGTCTGTATGAAAAAACGGACAGAAACAATACTTTTTTTTTTTTTTTTTTCTTGATCTTTATGTAAATGGATGTTTTTTGCATCTGATAACAGATGCAAAAAAAAACTGATCTGAGTGGAGCCTTAGATAGGTTAAAATTAGATTTTGCTCTTTTGTTTGTCATGTTAGTTTTTTTTTCAGTCACTGGTATTGCTTTTGCTAGGTTCACTCTAGCATTTTGGTTTCAAAAACCTGTCCTACTCTGCATATTTTAAGCTGAATGACCTCAGCCTTAGAAGAACTTGGGTGCTTTCTTCCAGAAACAGCGCCACAGCTGTACAGGGGCTCTTCCAAGTATTGCAGGTGTGGCACTGTTTATGGAAGAAAGCAGCCATACCTCTCTAATACTGGAGAAGCTAACTATCTGAGCATATACAGGGACACATCTTTTAAATGTTGCACTAAAGTGGGGCAAGTTACTTACTCCATGTTTATGAAATATATACAGCATATATGCCTAGTTCTTAATATACATTAATGGGGCATGCCTAAACTACTTAGTTACAATACTTTGTTAATTTATGCAATTTAGTGCAAAATACTGTCCATACCATTTTTACAACACTTGCCCAGTGTTCACACACACACACACACACACACACACACACACACACCATATATATATATATATATATATATATATATATATATATATATATATCTCAAGGAATGCAGCTTCTGTTGAGGACCCCTTATATTTTCTCCTTCATTGATGACATTGATGGATCAGTCCATGGTGGCCTATGTCTGGATCCTGTCCTTGTGGGTAATGGTTTCACAAGAAACTGTAGCCAACACAGCCATGACCCCAGAATGCTAGGTGTTATGTAGCCTCCAGCCCTAGGTTATATCACAAAGACTAGGAATAGGTAGAGTAGACATACCTTAGTTCCCAACTGTCCTGGGCAAGTGCCCCGCTGCCTCCCACCACGGCAGGGAAAAATCCGCTCACACACTCCTGAGCCCTGTTTCCTGAGTCCCGCCTTCCAGCGTTACTGTGCTATGGATTTGGCTACCTACGTGACCAAACGTCAGATGCCACCCCTTCTCGCTCCCACAGATGCAGCCACTCCACTGCAGCACCTCCTCCTTAGTGTAAAGGAGATAGAGAGGGCATGGTGCCACTGCCACACAAAGTATTTAGAGAGAGAGGGAGTGCCAGTAAGTTTAAGACCCTCTGACACTGCATTATCAAAGGGTGAATTTAAGTTAGGGTTGCTAACCCTAACCATTTTACAAGATTCGTCCAGAGCGAATAGGAAAAAAAATTCTGATTCGCCCTGGTGCCTGAAAAATAAGACCTACCCAAAAATAAGCCCTGGCCCTTTTTCGGAGAAAAAAATAAGACCCTGTTTTATTTTCGTTGAAACAGGGTAACACCTGTCAACCCTCAAATCTATATCACCTGTTCATAGGGGAGTAAAAATCTAGAAACCAGGAAGCAGACTCACCTAAAATGTTTCCTGCGAGGTTCATCTTACTGTATTAATAAAGGATAATAACATGTTTATTTAATGCAGAACATACACCCATCTATTTGCTTGCAGCTACCTGACTGGCCAGTCACCCTTCTATTGCCTGTTTTCTTGTTTATATTTTTAAGGTTGCTTCCCCTGTGTAAAGGTCATATAACAGACTTGCGGTCCTTCCACACAATTTTTCTGTCCGAGTGCTGTCCATGAAAAAAAAACAGACAGGACACGGATCCATTATAGTAAATGAAGCCACTGAGAAAAAAAAATCATGGCACGACTTAGCAAGTCTGGGGCGCTATGAAAAGCAACAAACACCACATGGATATCATCTGTATGTTGTCCATGTTTCATCAATTTTTCACAGATTCACAGATTTTATTTAATTTTATTTTTTTATAGCCTTCAAAACTGATTGTTCATATGAAAGCATCCTTATACGTGGCATCTATGTATACTCAATATTTGCTCAGTCTCAAGCTCTGGGACCACAACCGCACGGTCGAGCTGTGTTATTCTATTAATGCACACCCATATGGGCTGTGTTCAATGTACAATTTGCTAAGCATATGGCTATAAACGTAACAATCCATTGTTATCTATGGACCTAAAATCATTGGAAACCATCAAGATCCTTTCCACTTTTAGATTTGTTTGTGTCATTGCCTGGTACACTGAACCTTCTGGTTGTTGATTCTGAATTTGTCTTAAGGTAGATGGTATGGGCTTCTCTGTGTATAAAAAATATCTCATCAGCAGACCATGTAAATGAGAGATCCTTGTGTGCTTAACCCAGAGGTAGTACAGCCTGGAAACCTCAGTTCATCTGCTACTTGAATAGAATGAGGATAAACCTCAACATGACCGAATTTCACAGCAACATAAACAAAGAGGGTAATTGAATCCTGCCGGTGATGCAACACATTTTCCACTGCCATGTACCCAGCGTGTTACCCACCTGAAACAACAAGAAAGCTATTCTGTACTAAATGTTGTCACAGCCCTAGCATGATCTGAATGACCTGTGATAACAGTTGCCTTGGAAACAGGAACATTTAGGGTCCGTATCACTCCCACCCCCATATGTGACTTACATCCTCTGTCCTTGTCTGTCTGTCTGTAGGACTCCTTTACTTCCGCATTCCTGCTTCTACAAATGGTTTCAAGCTTCTTTGTTTTTCCTTTGTTTTGTTCTGTTTTTCTTTATACTCTCCACTTGCCCCCTCCCAGCATAAGAATTCTAAGGGAAGGAGGAAACTCGTGAATGTGCTGCTCCTGGCACCTGTAGTATTCTTTAAAAATACATCCTTTTACTCAGGTTTGTTTCAGTAGAAGGTGACGTCTTGTGTAGCCTCAGTAATACTGCTCTGCTTCCTAGTCCAGTAAAAGGTGCTTGAGAAAGAGATACAAGGTGTTAATTTCCACCTAAGATACACATAAACTGCTTGATTGAAAAGTTTTCTGGCCCATGGTTCTCAATAAACATTCTCTTTTGTGCTGAAAAGGGTAAAACTCCCTTCTTGGAATCCTGCCACAGTCTCGACTTCCAGTGCCATGACCATTTGTGGAGAGCTGTGAAGATCGGGTTCTGTCCTACCTGCCAGATGATGGAAACACAGTACAAAAAAATTGCTGGACTAATACATTAAAGAGGATCTCCGCCATGTCCAACTCTTTACATCTTTTAATAGTTGCTGTTTCACTGATTCCAGCACAGATGGAATTTTTTCAGTAGACCTCTCCACTCCTGAGCCATTGGTACTGCTAGTTTCAGAATCAAATATGCTGATTAGGTTGTGGAGATTGGCACTGCATATTAACACTTCTCGAGGAGAAAGAAAGCTGTCTCTCCAGTGTGTCTGTGTATTTATCAAATAGGGGTATTATATTTTGAGCCCCACTGGAGACCGTGCCAGTCCTGAGTATTTATAACGCTTTATATACCAGAATATTGCGACATTATGTAAGCAGTAGATGATAAAACAAAAAAAATCTGCACTTTTATAAGTGGTGTGCTTTGGTAAAATGTAGATCTTAAATCATCTTTTCTTACTTTGTTGTTACCAGATGGCTATCAAGTCAATCCGCAAAGACCGTATAAAACATGAGCAGGATATGCTACATATTCGAAGAGAGACTGAGATTATGAGTTCCCTGTGCCATCCTCACATCATCTCTATATATGAAGGTAAGAAGGTCAAAACTTGTCTTCACAGAATAAGCAACCATAAATCTGTCCTGACAGAGTAATCCTAACTGAATACAGACTGAGTAATAAGGGCCATGTGAGCACGCCAAATGTTGCTGTAACAATAATGATGGCTTCACATTGACTTGGGCAATATAAAGTAATACACAATTAATACTATGAGTAACGATCGCTTGTACACACACGTGGCATCGTGGAGAGTGGCATGCTGGCACAGGCAGACTAGCTTAGGGGTATTGGGCAGGCCTGTGCAGGTGTGCTACAGCATCTCCTCCCAGCATTTAATAAGAATGGTGTCTATATTGAGAAGGAAAGCGAAGACTACAGTTGTCTGTGTGAGACAGACTAATAACCTGCAGCCTAATGAATGCGCAATTACTCATAGGGACTTTTACTTGCTAAATGGGACTTTTTATATATGACTTCACCACTACATTTGAAAAAGTGAAGATCACATGTTTTATAGTAATATACTGTAAACTGTACACTCCCATATTTCTGAAGCTTAGGTGTTGTGCGGAAGGTCTACTATTATTGGTACTTTACATAACACCTCCTATATTTACCCGTTAAAGCTTATAATAGTTGTTTTGCTCCCCCTCCCATGCTTTACTACATTATAGTGGTGCCTCAAGTTACAATATTAATTGGTTCCAGGACAACCATTGATAGTTAAACCTACCGTAACTTGAGACAGTAACTCTATGGAAAACTAGCAGTTGGTTCTGAAGACTCCACAATGTCTCCAAAAATCTGAAAAAAAATGAATCTTCATTTTATCAGATAACTAATGTAGAAAATCCTTATACTGAAAAAAAGAGCTCCTGGAAGCTGTAACTCATTTTCTATGAAGAGTACAGGATCTTTTTCAGAGTCATGAAAAGTATACACTCTGCACCCGAAAAAATAACCTGAAGCCACTCTCAAATTGGTTCCAAAGGAACAGCTTATCCTGGCACAGGTAAAGAGAAGTGCAGAACATGTAGGACTGCACTATACTGTAGAGAGGCACTACCAGACAGCCAATCCGTACCTTCACTTCACTAATACAGGGATTTTAACAGTGAAATGACTATGCTTATTTGTTAGAACCTCCAGCCAAGCATTTTACATTGACTCTGGGTTCAAGTTACAATAGTCTAGAAAAGACCACTGTATGCTGAAAATATTGTATCCTGAAGCCATTGAAAGTTTGTGTTGTTCTGGTGTATAGTGTCTTGATGGTGGATCCAGATGAGTCACATCATATAATAAGCTCTTTCTGTAGACAAGGGAGTATCATCAACATGGAATAAATGAACTTGGGCACAGTAACACAAGTTGTGCGGTTTCAATTGCGTTTCTGCATTGCGAGCGAAAGTGCAGAGCATAGAAAGGACACAGGACAGCTGCTTATCAGCCTGGAAGATAACAAGGCTGTAAAGATATAAAACAGGCCAGCCACCTGGAGCAAGTACACAGGAGTTAGCTAAGGGTGCTATGAGACAAACAGATTTTTATGAGTGTCGATCAGCGACAAACTACGCCATTCAGTACACATTCTGCACAGGCTGAGGCAGAGTCCTTGCAAGAGGAAAAATTATTAAAGATATTGTTTCCCTGTCTTTACAGTGTATTTGTGCACTGCTCATGATGGGCAGCACCATGACCCAGTGGTTAGCACTGTAGGCTTGCAGCACTGAGGAGTTTGTATGTTCTCCCAGTGTTTGTGGGGGTTTCCACCGGGTACTCCGATTTTCTCCCACACTCCAAGGACATACTGATGGGGAATATAGATTATGAGCCCAATAAGGGACAGTGAATGTCAATGTCTGAATAGCACTGCAGAATATGATGGTGCTATATAAGTAAAGAAATAATTACAAAACCACCATAATCAGGGTTACTCCCCATTGATCCTTTAACTTCCTTCTCAGCAGACCTAGATGGGACCCTGTCTTCTGCTGAAAGTTTTGCAAGATAAACTGTTTTATGGGTAATTGTGTGTGTGTGTGTGTGTGTGTGTGTGTGTGTGTGTTAAAAAACATGCTGTGTATATGGTGGAACAGCCTTTTTACTAGTATTGCTTTAGTCATACTGTACATGTTGCTCTTGCTGTGTGTTTAGATGTCTTTGATTAGGACATCATGGCACATGGTCTAGCATTGAAAATATTACATGTGATGGCACACCTATAGCAGGTGGATCCACCTTTCTGTCGGTGCTTTCTCTAAACTTGTTGGGAAATCACACCCTGAGCTTTTGGTTCGTCATGGACACTCACGTGTATCTGCTCCACCCTCTCTTCCTGTTTGCTACATTGTTTTTTTTTCCAGCCCCTTAATATATCTTGGGAGGTCCTTATACTCTTGTATACAGTATTACAACCTTTACTATATTTAATATTTCAGTGTAATCCTAACATACGTTAAGCTTCAGAGGATTTATCTCTATTTGTGTGCATGAAAAGTCATGGTACAACTCGGCCATAGATGTAATAACAGAAAGCAAAGGCCCTCTCCAGTGTTTACTACAGGGCATACTACAGTATAATGAAAAGTGAGAGGTCTCACCCCATGCATCCTTCAGTTTATTCAGTCTCTCAATGGTTTCTAGCCACTTTTCTATGTAAGTCTGAGAGCCTGCATGATATAATCTCATCCAGGGACTTACAGCTTGTGTGTGAATTGGCAGGTCAGTCTTTCAATAGCATGACCAGCTGCGAAATGTTTGGAGGCTGAATAAACTGAAGAATATGCCGAGGAAATTCACCTTTCATTATATTGCTGTATGCCCTGTACTTAGGACTGAAGCTTTAAAAAAAAAAAAAAACCCCGCTGGAGAGGGGCTTTAAAATGATATTGCAGGTGCAAACATTTATTACCTATCCACTGGAATACCCTTTAAATAAGAGCAATCCCATCTATGGTACAAAACAATCCATAATAATCTATTAAAATCTCAGGCCATCCAGGTAAGTGATTCTTGACAATGACTTATTACCTACATTGTTTTTCATTATGAATAGTATACGTATTTCGGTATGTATAATACTGAATCGCAGTTCATCCATTTATAAAATTTCTACATCTACAGCCAACTTTCTTCAAGATTGCATGATAATTGTCACAGGGAAACCAACCAGCAGGGGCCTCCATAAAGTGAGGATATTTATATGTGCCATGCTTATAATGCCCACACAGTTTAGGCCACAGTTTACTGTGTTCAGTAGGTTTTACAGTTTAGTTCTTGGTGATGACAATGGTAGGGATTGAGTTTGCTACGATTAGAGGTTACCCCTCAACTATTTGTATTACTTTTCCACAGGATAGATGGTAAACATATGATATGCAGGGGTCCAACTGTTGGGACCCAAGGCCCCCTATAACAGAAGCATTTAAATGAAGTATTAGTGGAACGTGCGCGCTGCCTCTACACTGAAAGTTTATGGATTTACAGTGCTCGGCTATCTCCTTCAGTCCATCAGTCATAGACATCATTTGGAGGAGAAATAAGCAGGCATGATCGCTGATAATTTCTAATGCTTCCAGAACAGGGGACTTCCTGTCCTCTGCTAGTGATCAGATGGGGTCCCAGTGGTTGAACCCCTACTAATCGTATATTTCTCACCTATCCTTTGGATGTTTGTGGGATAACCCCTTCAGGTCAACATGTATTGCTGCAGCAGAATTCCGAGGCTAACTATCAGATCTCTACTCCATTTGAGCAGCAGATCTGCCCCATTGTAATTCAATGCTAATCCTCAGGTTTTCCATGCAGGATAAGCAGTGTGCCATTTATTTCCTCTACTGATTTTTATTTTTAATAATACATTTTATTTATCAATTGGCAACATATTCTGCAACACTTTACATATCGTAGGGTTAAGGTACAGAGAAATTGAGACATTACAGAGTAATGAATTCATACAAGAGGAGTGAGGGCCCTGCTCGCAAGTGCTTACAGGGGGTGATACAAGAGGTTAATAATAATAATAATAATAATTAATAATAAAAATATATTATGTGAAATCCATCACGTTTGAACAGGGCCTTAGAGTTTTAAAAAGATGGTTATATATTGGAGGCTGCAGTCTTTATGTCTAATTTAAATTTTTCATCCATAAAATTAAATTGCCTATCTTCTACGTTTTTTTTTTTTTTTTTTTCTGCTATAGTGTTTGAGAACAGCAGCAAAATAGTCATTGTGATGGAGTATGCAAGCCAAGGTGACCTGTATGATTATATCAGTGAGCGTCAGCGGCTCAGTGAACAAGAGGCACGGCGATTCTTCAGGCAGATTGTATCTGCTGTCCAGTACTGTCATGCGGTATGTTTGAGTATAGTGTTTAAACATTAAAATATCTGGTTTCTTCGTAGTTCCATCACTTATATACTTATCTCTGTGTCTCTGTTAGAATGGGATTGTGCATCGGGATCTCAAGCTAGAAAATATTCTACTGGATGAGAACAAAAATGTAAAGGTGAATATTGAAACTCAATGAAGCTCCCACTTTCGCAAAGCCAGTGAGCCTCCATGCCTGCTATAATTTGTGTGAACAATAGGGTTGTCGATTAAGCACTTTCTATGTTAAAGCAAAACTGTTAAGGGGTGTATAAGGCTCTGCTGCCCTACGTATGGGGAAAGATTTGCTCTTCTGTTGGCTAACCAAAATATTTTTGTGCCATTTTTGATAAAGGGGCTGTTGTATATCTACATACACAGCAGCCCATCAATTGTTGTGAGGATGCAGGGAAAACTCATGTGTTCTTTGAACCCTCGCATTAGGCAAAATGGGGGACACAAAAAAATTCATTTTTGGCTATTAGGAGCATTCAGAGCAATTTCTATACTCTTCTTTCTGCTTTAAACCAAATAAATAAGTTAGTGTCTATATCTTAAAACTATTTGTTCTTATTTGCCTAGGAGTTCATTGCATGTGTTTTATAAGAAGGAATTTTAGGCTGGGGAAAATCTGACACTGGTCACTGGTGTTTTAAAACACATTTAGACTAGGGCCCCAGATGGCTAGCTGCAGCCAAAAAGTGCTGTGGAAAAGACCGTAGTGGAAACACGTCACATTTTTTTCCGCAGTGCTTTTCACAGAAAGTCTTCAGAGTTTTCCTCTGCAAACTTTCTGTCCCTATTATACCTATACGGAAAAACACCAGTGTTTCCATGGGTATAATTGACATGCTTCAATTTATGAAAACACAACTGTTTTTGAAATCTCAGCATTTCAGCTGCTGATATTTTTCTGCAATGTCTGAATGGGATTAGCCAGAATCCCATCCACACTGTACATACTGTAGAACGCTGCGGTTTTTGTCATAATGTTTCCGTCGCGACCAAATCCTAACGTTTTCACAACATGGGGCCCCCGGCCTTAGTCTAAGTTCACACCACAGAAAATGAAGAGAAATTGCTCTTCTTTTTCCAGCTACCGGCTACCCGCAACAGGATGCTGATGTGGAGTATCAGCATTCCGTTGCAGCTTTCCGGCACTGATTAGGCTCAGATGAATACGGCTAATTGACAGGGAGTCTTGAGGCACTGACTCCGCAGCTACATTAGCCACAGCATCTGCGACAAGATTGAGCAGGACAATTATTTTTTCAGCGTTTTGCTGCGATCTCTGCCTCCCGTTGAAAACAATAGGAGGCAAAATCTGTCGCTGATTTGGGGGGCAGAATCTGTCCCCAAATCTGCGTCAAATTCCTACATGTGAACACCCCCTAAGAAAATATGTATCCACTATCTAATCTCTCATATCTCCACTTGCAAGAATATCGTGATGAGCATATGCTAAAATACTTGATACATTAGATGTTATATACTTTTTCTACATTAAGGAAGCATTGGTGGCATAATGATTATTCCAACCATAAATGTCTGATTTGGAAGGGGGGGTTCCTACTGCTGGGATTTATAGAACTAGAATGAGAGCCTGCAGCAGTTGCATCCTGTTAGTAATTGCCACACTACCTCACCCAGGTGAATGCAACAGTTTAACACAGTGCTGGGTTAGGAGTTGTGCTGTTTCAGAGTTGAATAGAGCAATGTTGTCATCCCTGACATGGCAAAGGGTCTTCAAAATACAGTGGATTCCAAGTAGAGTGGCTAGTCAGCATGATGCGGCTCCGTTCATTTCAATGGGGCCGAGTGCTGTACTTCAACTATCTCTGGCTGTCCCCGCTCAAGTGAATGGAGTAACATTGCATGTTTCCGAACCAGCTGCTACACTAAAATACCCCCATTCTGATGATCGATCAGAGCCTCACCCATTAGTAAGTTACCCCATTGTCCTATGAAACGTTTGTGACAAGACAACCCTTTTAAGTTCCAGAAAATATGATCAATGCCGATTTTAAATCAAGTTCCTAATAAAAGGGCTATTCCCATCTTGGCTGCAGAGCAGCCGCCATCTTTAAAGACCTGACATCTGCTGTAATAGTATGGCAGATGTCAGGAAGGGGTTAACATGCATTTTTGGTGCTATTTATTTTTATTTTTTTTTAAATATAGTGTCTTTCAGAAAAAAAAGTTTCCCAGAGTGTGATGCATTTGGGAAAAAATGTGTCTATGGCATTTTTTAGTATTTGACTTTAGACTTTAATGTAACATCTAGCTACAGCATTTTTGACGAGAAATAATGCAGTGAAAAAAATGCCACAAAGCAGCATAGAGTATTAAAATAATAGCTAATATCAAACAAACATGTCTGGCACTTCCATTCTGAGAGTGTCTGTTCTAATGTACTTGCTCAGACAATGTGGTCAGTGATCTCAGACACACTATATTGCTGAAGTAATCACTACTCCCATAAGGTATAATCTGGAACAGAACATCGCTGGCTCTGCTGTAATGCTTTAGAACAGGAGTCAACAACCTTTTTTGGATGGTGTGCCGATTTTGAAAAAAAAAATCAAAGATGACATAGTCAGTGTGCCATGTAATAATTGAAAGGATGTCGACCCCCTACATGAAAGTCATATAACACAAACTATAACAGCAACTGATTTGGTAATCGATTAAACTTACATTTCAGTGGGATCCCTGACTTCTTTTTTTTTTTTTTTTGCAAAGATGATCCTTATCTGGTGGATAAGACTGGGCTAAACATGGAGCTAAGAGTAGTCTGCAGTAAGCCTGGTTTGTCGGGGGCAGATAATGCCCCTCACACAGCCCAGTCTTTTTATTGAAGAAATCCAAAACAATCTTTCCAGCCTTGTTGAAATGAACAAATGAATTTTAGCTGCCATATTATATTTTGCACATGCAGTTGCTGTCCACTGACTAGGCTACCTCATGGCCCAGACACTAGTACATCATGCCTGATGCTCTCCACACCAGTGCATCCTCTCCTTTGACTGAGAGAGATTGCAACCTGGAGGAGCATTGCCATGTATTATGACAGCAGAGAGCACTGTGCCACGTAGAGAAGCCCGGGGTGCTGAACCCGGCACTAGTGCCAGGGGTTGCTGACCCCTGCTCTAGAAGAAACGCAATTGGCCTCAAGCTGGGAGTTCCCCTCCAGGACTACTAATGCAGTTTATCTCTCCAAGTGAAACTATGATAATGCACCAAGGTCATTGGTTTCATGCTGCATTGGCTTCCCTAGCACATTTCTTGCATTACACTACTGGTTATTTAGACCTGTAGCTTTGCAGGCTTCCCAGCACATGGTATAATTGTATTAGTGCAGAAACTTGAATCAAACCAAATTTTATTTTTAACTGGAGGATTGAAGGGGGCTGCCTGGTCTGTAGCTTTTTTCTTTTTTTTTTTTTTGTTTATAAATCAAGGCTGAGTGGTGTAAAGTTAAAAAAAAAAAAAAAAGTCCTACTCGCTGATGCCTTGCCGTTCTTGTTCCGACACTTCCCAGTGCTGCTTTCTGGTGTGTATTTCCTGGGCCCTCTTAGCACACAGGGAATGACCACTGAGCCATATGCTGACTGCGGCATATCCTGTCTCAACCAATGATTGTGTCAAGAGTGACCAGGAAGAGAGACCAGCAGAGGACCCAGGCAGCATCAGAAAAGAAGTAACTGGGGATCGGTAAGGTGAATGACTTATTTTTATTATTTTGCTCCATTCTAAGCCTTTTTTCTAAAATTTTAAATGGCCAGGCAACCACAATGCTGATATACTGGGTACAAGTGTCCAAAATTTCTTCATGTTTAGTACATAAGCCAGTACTTCTCAATGCATATCTTTTCTGAAATCTGTTCATGATGTGTGAAAAATGGCCTTGTCCTTTAACCAAAATTCAGCATCTTTTGAACGAGCTTGTTTTTGTGCAGTTTGTGGACTTTATCCTCCAGCAGGAGGCCTGTTTGAATGTTCCATGCTGGCAGCAGTCCAGTATGTCTATGCAAACATAGAAGGGAGGGTGCGGGAAAGAATGTTCCTCATTCATTTACATACAGGATCCTGAGTGCTGTCAATGATCACCTCTTCCTTCCTTATGTGGCTGCACTAGTGTTCTTTAACCTTTTCTCTCTCACTTGTATAATGACATGATTGAATATTATTATAATAACAGTAATAATATGTTGTCTCATTTTAGATTGCAGATTTTGGACTTTCTAACATTTACCACTCAGACAGCTTTCTTCAGACCTACTGTGGCAGCCCGCTGTATGCATCTCCAGAAATAGTCAATGGCAGGCCATATATAGGACCAGAGGTGAGCATATTTTGTGTTTCTCTTCATGATGCAAACACATGCTGTGTTCTTAAAGCGGTTGTCCCGATTACACTTACTTACTTATCCACAGGATGGGTGATAAGTGTCTGATCAGGGTAGGTGACAACTTCATTTATCTCTATGGGACTGTCGAAGAGATGTGATATACATTGCTCTTTAGTGGTCCCATAGAGATGAATGGAGCAGAAGCATACATGCTTGACTGTCGTTTCATTCATATGGAGGGGGGGACACTGGACCCTGTTCTCCTTAGTTTAAATTTTTGGGTAACCTCTTTACTGATGTATCCATAGCAGTATTAAAATATATTCTAATGTGGTTAGTGCTGTTTGTAAAGCTTTCAAAACTGGGCTCAAATCCAATCAAAGACCAGGTCTGTATGAAGATTTTCTGTTCTCCCCATGTTTGAGTGGGGTTTTTCCCTACACTCCCAAATTTAAAGTTAACTGTCTTCAAGCTAATTAATCTTGTAGTATGAGTATAGAGGAATTTGCAGTACCTGTACACAACCAAGGGGAACATATAGATTTAAAGCAGATCTGATCTGTCTCCAGATTTGAACACGTGGCCCTAGTCTTACAAGTTGACAGTGCTAACCACAGAGCCATTGTCAAAGGCACCTGATGGCTATTATATTCTCACATATTGTGATTTCTAGGGCAATCATAATCTGTTTGCTCTGTAAGGGTAAAGATACTCCAGGAAGAAAGACTAAATTACGGTGTCAACACAAAGCCTTCTACTGTGGCTGTATTTAAATGAGGAATTTCCCAATTGGTTATCTCTGCTTAGTCTTCCACATCTGATTTCATGAAACTCCATTATAAAGAGGTACTTGCTAATGGGTTTGGCCATTACAACAATATTTATCATGCATAAATGTGTGCTTCCCGTGTTCAGGTAAAACTTTCCAGAGGATAGATGTTACTTATAAATCTGCGTGTGCTTCCTTAAGCCCGATGTTTAAAGCTGGACTTTTTTTTTTTTTTTTTTTTTTTTTCTTCTGTTAAAGCACCTGATGTATCTCATGTAGAAGACATATATCTATTTACAAAATTTTAGTCTGTATATAGAAGTGAAATTCTAGTATTCTAGCACAAAACTGTAATATAGTGTTCTATTTAGCAAGGCCATATGCAGCATATTGAGCAGAGAAGGCTAGTTAGTAAATTCCTCTCATAGAAAGTTATAGTAGCAGTTAACGTTTTACTTGGTCTTAAAGGGAAACCACCACCTCCCCCCAAAGAAATAAAAGTACCCCCATAGTCTTACATAGCCTGTAATAGTGACGAATTTCATACCTTTATGTTCTTGAGTTCAGTAGGTGGGGAGAAAAAAGAATTTAGTTGCATTACGCAATTTAGACAGTTCGTGCACTTGGGGTCTTCCCTCTGCCATCAGAGCACCGCTTTTGCCACTCGGACTCCTCCCCTTCTTATGCCTGCACCAACCCATGCAGTGGGAGATAAGCCACCCACTGTTGTAATGTCACGCATCCTCCCTCTGTTCTGATGTCACATATCTGTTACATAGAAATCTTGCACGTCGGCAGTACAGTCATCCTCTGCTCAGCTTTTCTGGGTGTACTGCATATACAGGTATGTGAGATTTCATGTAACAGATGTGTGATGTCAGAACAGTGGGAGGATCAACTTCCACTGCATGGGAGGGTGCAGGTATAAAGAAGGGGAGGGTGATGGGATAAAGAAGGGGAGGGGTCTGAGTGGCAAGAGCAGGCTTTTACCTCTGCTCCTGAAGCACTGAGTGCACCAGCTGTTTAGTTTTTCTCCTGAACTGACTAACATCATTTTGGGCTCTGTAAGGCTGTGGAGTCAGTATAATATCCTTTCTGGAGGTGGTAGGCTGCCTTTTAAATGAGTTGTGCTCCTTGTTTTTATTTAATAATCTGTCTTCAAGACAGATTACCAATAAGCGATTGGTGAGGGTCCAACACCCTAGACCCCTGCTGATCAGCCTCTTCAAGGTTTTCATTGCATGCTGTCTGCTTCATAGTGGCAATGTCATGTAATTTCAGCCTCATCCTATGGCAGATGGGTATGGGTACCAGGTGTGGGGCCCTGTGGATAGGTCGTCAATAAAAAAAAAAAAAAAAAAAAAAGTTGGACAACCCCTTTTAGAGGTTCTCTACCTATACATGTTAGTTTTTAAATATTTTGTTCACATTTACTTAATTGAGTTTCTAAAATTTTGTATACTTTACTTTGGCAATCCAATAATCCAAAATATTTGATAAACTGGCACCTACATATCTTACAAATGCCAGATAAGTCCTGTATGCTCTAGTAACATATCAGGTTGCTTGTAAGTAAATAATGTGTTCTATTATGCAGGTGGATAGCTGGTCCCTAGGGGTTCTGCTCTACATTCTGGTCCATGGTTGTATGCCTTTTGATGGGCAGGATTACAAGAAGCTAGTGACTCAGATCAGCTGTGGTGCTTATAAAGAGCCAAGTCACCCATCTGGTTAGTAACCTGTGCTTTCTGTTTCTTGGAATAACATCTTCTAGACATTACCTTGTTTATACTTTTGCAATAAGTTCTTAAGGCAGTTGGTATGATCTGCAAACAATGTAGTATTGACTTTTCAGGTGTTTCTCTTCTATTATTTGCTCTGTCCTGTTTCCCACTAGTAACCTGCCTTCCTGTTTGCAGATGCTTGCGGACTTATTCGATGGCTTCTAATGGTAAATCCTGAGAGAAGGGCCACCCTTGCTGATGTGGCATCTCACTGGTGGGTGAACTGGGGATATCAACAGCCACTTAGTGAACCAGAATCAACCAAAGACTCTTCATTTTCAATTGTTGGTGGGTGGCTTCGCAAATCTTCCCGTCCTTTGTGGGATAACGGCTCTAAGATGCGCTCGTTTTTACGCCAACATCTTCCAGGAGCTACAGTTACCCGCCAACGTTCATTGAAACGGTCCAAGAGAGAAAATATGAGTCAGATAATACCACCTCAGGACTCTCAGGAAAAGCCTCCTACTGTGCCACCTGCTCCTAAAAAAGGAATTTTAAAGAAGCCTCAGCAGCGGGAGTCCGGATACTACTCTTCTCCTGAGCACAGTGAGAGCTCACCAATGGGAGAGAATGATGCACCTGTTTCTCCTATATTTACTGTGCCAACAAATATGGAAGTTTTGAATGCTGGTACCAATGGACAACAAGAGCCAGCTACCAATGTGGTTAGGAAGGGAATTCTCAAGCGCAATGGAAAGTTCTCTTCTGCTGGGGCAGCACCTGAGTTGTCTTTTGATGCTGTAGACTGTTCTTTAGGGAATAAAAAAATACCTGTAGGTACACTGGCTCGTAGCAAAGTGCCATCTACTGTTAGCCAAGAAAGCATTCTTTCCACTGAGTCTTTTGAATTGCTGGACTTTCCCACTCGATACAGAGAGCATCCAAAAGGCAAAAGTACATCTATGAGGGCTAGTGTCTCTGCAGAAGATCTTTTGATTTTGGATGCAGATGAGGACAATGAAAAGGATGATGCTAGACTCTGGGATATGGGATGCTATCGGGCTCGGGTAGCAGAGAGCTGTTTGTCTTTAGGTGTGGCAGAAGAAGAAGCAATGCAGGTTTATAGGACTGCAGTGCTGATTGGTCGAGAGCTAAGCTAAGCTTACCTACTACGTGTACTTGCTACTGTAAGAAAGGAGAAGAGGTCACAGAGGCCTTACATGAGACGCTCGATGTTGCCTAATATATGACGGTCTAAGAATGTCTAAATGAGATGTCAATGATATAGAAACAAAGGTTACAGAATGAGCATGTAGTACTTTAAAAAAACACACTACATGTGACAACAGAGATGACATCCTCCAACTATTGCACTGAGAGTAAAGGCACGTGATGTGCTGCATAGTTCAGGTTAATCCCTTTCCAAGCTGCTGCCTTGTGAGCTTACAAGAAACATACTGTATTTGCTTACATATTTAATTGTGCAGGCACACACCTTGTATATCCTAATTGTACAGTATACTGCAAAGGTTATCAGTCCCTAGTGGATGACAGTGACTTGAATTTACTTTAGTATGCTCTTGTTAAGACTTCCTTTTCTACTTGAAAGTACTGCAGTTAACATGTAATACCCTAAATACAAATTTCAGAATAAAAACCTGATACATGGGTTAAGGAATACAACTAAAATATTCTTGATGGCACTAAAAACTGAAAGGTTGGACAACAGAGTTAAATCCATGAGTTTCTGCTGGAGGTGTTCTGTAGGAACATGAGGAATTTGATTTGCACAGTGTTTGGTCTTGGCCAGTAATCCAGTGCAAACATTTTTGTGTGTGTAAATATGAATGTGCATGTTTATATGTATAGCTGTGCACACCCACATGACCTTGAGACTTGACGTGGATATTTTTTAAGGGATGGAAAAACCCGATTTGGAACTAGAGGTGAAACTCTAAACATGCCGGGAGCAAAACTCAACCCAACATTTTTTCTTTTTAAATTAATGTTATTTATTATTTTTGTATTACCTGCTTCTGGTGATTTATATATTTCTTTTCCCTGCCAAATTTTAGAATAAGGAGGTAGTGGCAACTTTACTGTATTTTTAATTGTCTTAATGGTAGCAACAAAACCAATTTCTATTCCTCAAGGGTATCCATTAACTTTCTCCTTATAAGAATTGCATTTTTTTCTCTGTAGCAGTTAGGATTTCGAGAAGTTTGAAAAAGTGAACTGTCAAGCAAGCTTCTCTGTTTTTGCTACTGGAGATGATGGGTCTAAGGTCCTTTTATACGTCTTTTGTAGGAGATCGATTCTTCCGCAGGGCTTTTTAGATGAAAAGGAGGACTGGAGCACAGATCAAGGGGTATAATATTTTCTTCGGAAATGTTGCCCTTTTGGAGCTGTTTCTGTCCGCATTCCTCTAAAAACTGTGAAAACTGATCTCCCATTGCGATGTTGATGATGCCTTTCGCTAAAAAAAGTGTGTGCAAGGTAATAAGGAGAGGTGTTCTATAGACTTTCTTTTGGCATTTTTTTTTCTTTATTTTGGTCCAGATATTTTCAGACAAATTAAACCAAAATTAAAACAAATGTTAAAACCTATAAATTGTGTATTCTGTTTCATTGGAAGCAGTGAAGAAAGATGACCAGTAGCTTTCAATTTGAGGTGTTGCAGTGGAGCTCCTGGGTCTCCCACACAACAAAACGCCACTTTGTACATGACAGTATTTTCTATAGTACATAGTAAGCCAAAACCAGGATTGGGTCTAAAACATAGAAGAGGTGCAAATTTGTCTATTATAGTTTCTCTACATAGGTTTTACTTCTAGTTTTGACTTACAAATACTGAAACAAAATACTGACCATCTATCTGATGCGGTCACATGGCAGAGAACTTCTATACACATACATATTAAAAAAAAAACAAAAAAGAAAACAGTAGTCCTAGTATAGGAAAACTAATGTATTCATTCTAAGTGTGACTTTGGAGCCGGATGACTCTGTCCACTCTAGATTCTACCCGTATAATTTCCAGGAGAATCACCAGTCAAAAACACTCAGGGTTGGCATATTAATATGCAGGTGCTCCCAATCCTGACACTGTTTTCAACTGGTAATTCCTTTGGAAAGAATACAGGTAGAGTGATCTTGGTGTCATATGGAAACTGAGAATCTGGCACTCTTCTAGGTTTTATAAATGCTTGAATTTGAAGTAACCCTCTCCACCAACCTCAATTTTTCTGCATTATAGAACAGCCTGACCCTATGTGCAACTAGTAGAAGCAGTGCACAGATTTCAGGTCTCAATAGAGAAGCAAGGGAAGGAATAAGGCTAAGGCCCAATGTTGCGGAAAAGCAGCTTTATTTTCTTTTTTTTGTTTGAGCCAAAGCCAGTATTGGATTGAGCAGAAGGGAGTAGTATTACTGCTTCCTATATATTTCCCATTCCTTTTGAAGCCACTCTTGGCTTTGACTCAAAAAAAAACAAAAAAAAAAAAAACAGCAAAATCTGCAACAAAAAAAGCTGATTTTTCTCTAGCAGTGGGCCATTATCCTAAAGAAGCACAGGAATTCACATAAAGGTGTGAAAATTCACTAATAAACTATATTACAAATGCTGCCAGCAAATCAAAAGTTGTTTGAAAGCTTAGCTACATTTTAACACTGGAATGTTTTAGCTCTAAAATCTAACATAAAATTATTCACAGTTTAGAAAAGGTTTCCTTCCTTCCTATGATGGGATCCAATCTCATTATTGGAACTAAAAATTGTAAAGAAATCCTTATACAGTGGGGAAAAAAAAGTATTTAGTCAGCCATCAATTGTGCAAGTTCTCCCACTTAAAAAGATGAGAGAGGCCTGTAATTGTCATCATAGGTAGACCTCAACTATGAGAGACAAAATGAGAAAACAAATCCAGAAAATCCCACTGTCTGATTTTTAAAGAATTTATTTGCAAATTATGGTGGAAAATAAGTATTTGGTCAATAACAAAAGTTCATCTCAATACTTTGTTATATATCCTTTGTTGGCAATGACAGAGGTCAAACGTTTTCTGTAAGTCTTCACAAAGTTGGCACACACTGTTGCTGGTATGTTGGCCCTTTCCTCCATGCAGATCTCCTCTAGAGCAGTGATGTTTTGGGGCTGTTGCTGGGCAACACCGACTTTCAACTCCCTCCAGAGGTTTTTTATGGGGTTGAGATCTGGAGACTGGCTAGGCCACTCCAGGACCTTGAAATGCTTCTTACGAAGCCACTCCTTCGTTGCCCTGGCGGTGTGCTTGGGATCATTGTCATGCTGAAAGACCCAGCCACGTTTCATCTTCAGTGCCCTTACTGATGGAAGTAGGTTTGCACTCAAAATCTCACAATACATGGCCCCATTCATTCTTTCATGTACATGGATCAGTCATCCTGGTTCCTTTGCAGAGAAACAGCCCCAAAGCATGATGTTGCCACCTCCATGCTTCACAGTAGGTATGGTGTTCTTTGGATGCAACTCAGCATTCACTCTCCACCAAACACGACGAATTGTGTTTCTACCAAACAGTTCTACTTTGGTTTCATCTGACCATATGACATTCTACCAATACTCTTCTGGAACATCCAAATGCTCTCTAGCAAACTTCAGACGGGGCCGGATATGTACTGGCTTAAGCAGGGGGACACGTCTGGCACTGCAAGATCTGAGTCCCTGGCGGCGTAGTGTGTTACTGACGGTAGCCTTTGTTACATTAGTCCCAGCTTTCTGCAGGTCATTCACTAGGTCCCCCTGTGTGATTCTGGGATTTTTGATCACCGTTCTTGTGATCATTTTGACCCCACGGGGTGAGATCTTGCGTGGAGTCCCTGATCGAGGGAGATTATCAGTGGTCTTGTATGTCTTCCATTTTCTAATTATTGCTCCCACAGTTGATTTCTTCACACCAAGCTGCTTTACCTATTGCAGATTCAGTCTTCCCAGACTGGTGCAGGTCTACAATTTTGTTTCTGGTGTCCTTCCACAGCTCTTTGGTCTTCTCCATAGTGGAGTTTAGAATGTGAGTGTTTGAGGTTGTGGACAGGTGTCTTTTATACTGATAACAATTTCAAACAGGTGCCATTACTACAGGTAATGAGTGGAGGACAGAGGAGCCTCTTAAAGAAGAAGTTACAGGTCTGTGAGAGCCAGAAATCTTGCTTGTTTGTAGGTGACCAAATACTTATTTTCCACCATAATTTGCAAATAAATTCTTAAAAAATCAGGCAATGTGATTTTCTAGATATGTTTTCTCATTTTGTGTCTCACAGTTGAGGTCTACCTATGATGTCAATTACAGGTGTCTCTCATCTTTTTAAGTGGGAGAACTTCAACAATTGGTGACTGACTGACTAAATACTTTTTTCCCCCCACTGTAATTGACAAAGCTATGGAGTCTCACTTGGAGAATTTCTGAATGGTCTTGTGCGACCAGCCTTGAATATTTTGTTACTGTGATTAAAAAAAAAAAAAAAAAAGTGACAGTTACCCAGAGAGATGTTGTTTCCACCAAATGATTAGGTCTGAAAAAGGCTGAACATAATGAAGTTTATTTTTCATAGCCTTTGTAACTTTAACTTTTTTATTTGTTCTAATATTTTCCATAAAGAGTACCAGTCATCAGGTCTGAAAAGCCCAATACCATACATCATCTGAGAGGCGCTGTCACCCTGGACATTTTGGCATGACCAAAAAAAATTAACAAATCATTGTCCGTTGGCAGTACATCACCCTGTCTAATAAGGGCTGCAAACAGACAATGAAAGTTTATGCCAGGGGAGTAATCGCTTTACCAATCGTTCTGCCTGCGTGTCCTCTGCATCGGCCGGTGTAATCAGGCCTTTGCAGAATGAGCGCTGATTTGTTTTGTAGCTGGCCAGCGCTCGTTCAGAAATATCTTTAGGTCTAATAGGACCCTTAATGCCACCTTGGCTAGTATACACTAAAAGGGCTTATATTCAGAGGTGTAACTTTAAGCTCCAGGGTCTCAATGCAAAATTTATAACGGGGCACCTATCTTCTTTGTAGTATTTAGAGTAGTGGTATATATTGTGTGGAAGAGAGACCTTTTGGGGCCCCCTCCAGGTCTAGGGCTTGGTAGTGACTGCTATGTCTGCACCCCCCTATAACTACACTCCTGCTTATCTTTAGAATGGCCAGATGGATTTGGATACACAAAACCACAAAATGCTCAGGGTGGCCACAGCAACTATCAGATGTCATTGGGCTTTTCAGACATGGTAACATCCTCCTTAAGGTTTAACTTAACTCCTTAATGACCAGACACATTTTAGTATTTGTCTGGCACATGTTGTTTAAATGGCCCTAACTTTTTAATTGTTGAGCTACCAAATTAAGTTTTGCATGATTCTTCTTATACCATGTATATGTATGTATTTGAGAGTGTGAACCCAGAGGGCGCTAGTGAGCGACCCAAAACCAGGATTGAAAAGCTCCTCAGCCATACCCATAGGTGGGGGCACCAACTCCAGATGGAGTGTCTGCAACAGGAGAGAGTGCTGTGGAGACCTGCAGGGAGACGGGGAACCAGTCGGAGACGGACGGGAGGTCTGTCCCAAGAGGACTGGGGTCCTGAAAGGACTAACTGAGCCAGGCTATTTTGTTATTTTTTTGTTCCATTTGTAAGCTGAATAAAAGCCATTTTACTTTGGATTAGCACCATCTGAATGCTGCTTCTCCGGCACACAGTGCCACCTACAACGCTGTTGAGTCCAGGAGGCTGCCGCCTTTGAGGCTAAATCCCCCCCAAATTACTACATATGGTGCTTCGGGTGCGGGCATAAAGAGATCCACGCAAGTCCTGGAAGACAAGTGTTTTTTTTTTTTTTTAAACTCGGTTTATTGAACAATCGTACAACAAATTACACATCAATAGTACAAGCTTAAAAAGGAATAACAAAGGACATATTCTAAAAGTTGTACAAAGACATATCAGAAACTAGTCAAAAAGAACCAAAACAGTGCTGCATAGTCCATGGTAGATGTAAATATCAAATACAAATCGTCCAGGAGAGAATCCAGGCAAGGGAGCCGAAAGAAACACAGAGTCCAAATCAACCTGTAGGGAGCAAAGGCATATACAAAAACCCCACACATATACAAACAAGATATCCTAATAAATACTTCCTATGGCGGAACTCCATGGAGACTCAGTAGATAATAAGGAAAATACTATACAACTCAAACTGGACACTCCTTCCTGCGTCTAAGCAGTGAGTGTGTGCAGGGCATTACGAAATGATGGGGCTGTGTATAGAGTCAGAGGTGAGTCACACCAAGAGCCCCAAACCTTCCGAAATTTTTCAGGGAAACCTCTGCCTTTATATACTATTTTATTATATGGGATAATGGAATTTACCAATTTCCTCCACATGGATAGGGAGGAGGGGCGAGGATCCATCCAGAGCAAGGCAATAGCCTTCCTGGCTAGGAAAAGGGATTCTCGCAGAAAGATGCGAGTATGATGGGGCCATATTTCCTCATCCAGGATACCAAACAGACAAATTTCAGGCGAACATGGAATTGGGGTCCCCAGTATGTCTGATAATAAGTTCACGACCTCAGTCCAAAATGCTTTAATTATAGGACACTCCCATATCATATGCCAAAAATCACAATATCTAGCAGTGCACCGTAAACATCCAGGATGTTGTAGCCGTCCCATTTTATGCAGACGTGCAGGGGTCAAGCAACTTTGATTCAAAATGTTTACTTGTATAAGCTTATTATTAGCGGCTGGGGAAACAAACTGTGCCAACTCCAAAAGGTCAGAAAATGTCTCGTCTGTGAGAGCAGGGATAAGAGTGCGCCATTTCGTTAGAGCCGGAGCTTCCAGACGAGACATCCTGACCTGTATAAGATGGGCATACAATGCTGAGATAAGGCCCTGGGGACCTTGAGACCTGAGCACCCCTATAAGGGGATATGTGGAAATGCTGACAGCCGGTGGAGGAAACTGTGTGGACATGGCGTGTCTAATTTGGAGAAACCTGAAAAATTGGGTTCGAGAGATACCAAATTGAGTACTCAAAGAGTTGAAAGAGCGGAATACGCCCTGATCATAAATATCAGCCAGGGACGTAACTCCAAACTGTTTCCAACTCCGTGCATCCGGAAGGGCATATAATTCGGTCAAACCTGGGTTATCCCATATCGGAGTTTCAGTAGGGACTCCAGTATAAGCCGCCACCCGCTTAGCTCGCTGCCAGACCTGTATTGCCAATGTATGGATTGGGAGCAAGCTACCTCTATACAGGTGTGGGTGTTCCAAAACCAGCCATAAGTTGGGTATATGTAGATGATATGCTAAATGTGCCTCAGGGCCAGGCAGAGGATCCGCCAACAACCAGGACCTAAGATATCGAAGTTGACCAGCAAGATAATATAAAAATATATCAGGAAGAGCCATCCCGCCCATAGCTTTAGGCCGCTGCAATGTGGAGAAACGTAATTTAGACCTCGAACTGCCCCATATAAAGGGAATAAGTATGGAATCCAATTGCTTAAAGAACTTCTGTGGTACTGACACAGCCACATGTTCTAAAATATACAAACATTTGGGGAGGACCACCATTTTAATAAGATTAATCCGCCCTGCAACGGACAGAAGTAAAGCCCCCCACACCCTAAATTTAGCCCGAAAATGACCAAGCAGTGGATATATATTTAAACTCAGGAATTGTCTATGATCATTGGAAATATGGATCCCTAAGTATTTACAGGCATCTACAACCTTCAGGCCACAAATATATTCTCCCATATTTCCCAGTGATTGTCTAAAAAGGAGCATATATGATGATTTGGCCCAATTTATCCATAGACCAGAGTATATACCAAATTTATCGATTATTGCCATAGCTCTAGGGAGTGTATGAGCAGGGTCAGACATAAATAATAGGAGGTCGACTGCATAAAGGGCTGTCCGTTCCTCCTTAGTGCCAATAATCACTCCCTTGTAAACCGGGTCTGTCCTAAGGATAATAGCAAGAGGCTCTATCGCCAATGCAAAGAGTAATGGAGACAATGGACATCCCTGGCGAGTTCCCCTAGAGAGGTGAAATACGGGGATAACGCACCATTAATGGAGAGTGCGGCTCTAGGGGACTGATAAAGGAGCATAATCCAAGCAATAAACAATTCCCCAAAACCGAAACACCTCAGAACCTGAAGCAAAAATGGCCATTCCACCAAATCAAATGCCTTAGTGGCATCAAGGGAAGCCACCGCCCAATCCTGTTTAAGAGCAGCCCCTATCTGAGAAACCACCTGGACCCGTCTAAGGTTATCAGAAGTAGATTTGCCGGGCATGAAGCCCGTTTGGTCTGAGTGAATTAAATCCAAAACCACAGTATTCAACCTCTTAGCGAGAATTTTAGTAAGTAATTTATAATCGATGTTAAGGAGAGAAATAGGTCTATATGACCCACAGTCCAACGGATCCCTATCTGGTTTAAGAAGGAGAACAATATTAGCATCATAGAAGGAATCCGGCAGAGTGCGGGCCACAAACGCATCTTGATAACATTTCAATAAGACAGGGAGCAGTTTATCCTGATATTGTACATATACCTCAACCGGAATACCATCCGGGCCCGGTGATTTCCCTTTGGCCATGTCCACCAATGCATCAGATAATTCCTCCAGTCTAAGGGGAGAGTCCAAAAACTCCCGTTGTTCATTTGTCAGGGTTGGAAAGGAAACATCTGCCAAATACTGGACAATATCCTGAGTAGGTGCATGTAACTGAGATTGGTAGAGGGTCGAGAAATATTGATGAAAACGGTCACGGATGGCCGCACTATCAGATAGGGCATCCCCGTCCATCGAATTAATTCTCAAAATTGCTGGAGAGGCTGTGTTATAATGGATAAGATGGGCTAAAAGGCTACTACAGTCATGGCCAAAAGTTTTGAGAATGATACAAATATTAATTTTTACAAAGTCTACTGCTTCAGTTTTTCTAATGGCAATTTGCATATACTCCAGAATGTTATAAAGAGTGATCAGCTTAACATCAATTACTTACAAAGTCAATATTTGCCTAGAAAATGAACTTTATCCCCCAAAACACATTTCAACATCATTGCAGCCCTGCCTTAAAAGGACCACCTAACATCGTTTCAGTGATTGCTCCATTAACACAGGTGTGGGTGTTGATGAGGACAGGGCTGGAGATCAATCTGTCATGATTAAGTAAGAATGACACCACTGGACACTTTAAAAGGAGGCTGGTGCTTGCCATCATTGTTTCTCTTCTGTTAACCATGGTTATCTCTAAAGAAACACGTGCAGTCATCATTGCACTGCACAAAAATGGCCTAACTGGGAAGAGTATTGCAGCTAGAAAGATTGCACCTCAGTCAACAATCTATCGCATCATCAAGAACTTCAAGGAGAGAGGTTCCATTGGTGCCAAAAAGGCTCCAGGGCGCCCAAGAAAGACCAGCAAGCGGCAGGACCATCTCTTAAAAGTGTTTCAGCTGCGGGATCGGGCTACCAGCAGTGCAGAGCTTGCTGAGGAATGGCAGCAGGCAGGTGTGAGTGCATCTGCACGCACTGTGAGGCGGAGACTCTTGGAGCAAGGCCTGGTCTCAAGGAGGGCAGCAAAGAAACCACTTCTTTCCAGAAAAAACATCAGGGACAGACTGATATTCTGCAAAAGGTACAGGGAGTGGACTGCTGAGGACTGGGGTAAAGTCATTTTCTCTGATGAATCCCCTTTTCGATTGTTTGGAACATCTGGAAAACAGCTTATTTGGAGAAGAAGAGGTGAGCGCTACCACCAGTCTTGTCTCATGCCAACTGTAAAGCATCCTGAAACCATTCATGTGTGGGGTTGCTTCTCAGCCAAGGGAATCGGCTCTCTCACAGTTTTGCCTAAAAACACAGCCATGAATAAAGAATGGTACCAGAATGTCCTTCAAGAGCAACTTCTCCCAACCGTCCAAGAGCAGTTTGGCGCTCAACAATGCCTTTTCCAGCATGATGGAGCACCTTGCCATAAAGCAAAGGTGATAACTAAATGGCTCAGGGAACAAAACATAGAGATTTTGGGTCCATGGCCTGGAAACTCCCCAGATCTTAATCCCATTGAGAACTTGTGGTCAATCATCAAGAGACGGGTGGACAAACAAAAAACAACAAATTCAGACAAAATTAAAGCATTGATTCTGCAAGAATGGACTGCTATCAGTCAGGATTTGGTCCAGAAGTTGATTGAGAGCATGCCAGGGAGAATTGCAGAGGTCCTGAAGAAGAAGGGTCAACACTGCAAATATTGACTTGCTGCATTAACTCATTCTAACTGTCAATATAAGCTTCTGTTACTCATAATATGAATGCAATTATATTTCTGTATGTGATAAAAACATCTGACAAACACACATAAAAATCAGAGGGCAGCAGATCATGTGAAAATATAATATTTGTGTCATTCTCAAAACTTTTGGCCATGACTGTAGACTGATTACCCAACTCATAAAATCGGAAGACAAGTGTTTGGTGACTGCAGTACTGCTAAATGTGCATTGTGGCCTACAGCTGCAAGAAATCTGTGATTTCAACTGAGAAACCCAGGAAGGGGTGAGTGGAACTGCAAAATAGCAATTGTGTGCAAAAACTGGTGAAAGTAAAACTCTAGAAGAGGAATCCAGGGAATGAACTTCAGACTTCTGTGCCACAGTATACACAAAGTGCTTGCTGTTCGCAAGAAAGTAAGCAATGTGTCGAAGCTGGATATTGCAAACAGTCTATGTGAAAGGCTATGGTGCCATGTTTGTTTTCTGTGGAAGACAGAAGAAAATACTGGTTGTTGTAGTGCCATATAAGTTGGTGTTTGAATACACGTGACTGCAGAAGATAGTAAAATGTTGCTGCCGGTTGAACCCAAGGTTTCTGTGGAATATTGTGTAATCTTGTTATTAAACCATGGGCAAAAAAAAGAAAATTTCAGTTTGTAAGAAAGCAGAAAAGCTGTGCGCAAGTGTGTCTCTGCAGCAGTCTCAAGGCAGAGAGACACAAAACCCGGAACAGAGCATGTGGAGTGTAAGTAAAGAAAATGGGTTGCATGAGAGTGACTTAGTTTTTCTGAAGCACCTCTGTTCTATGAATGAATATGTCCCTGCTGACTGTATGTCTCATACTGGAGTGCATGAATGTGCCAAAGATGAAAATATTATGGTGCAGCAGCTTCAAGATGAGATTAAAGCCATCAGGTTCATTTATGAGGATGAAATATCTGATTGGAAATGGCAACTTGAGGTATCAGAAAAATAGAACCTTAAGTTAAAGAAAGAGCTTGACTCTATGAAGAGTTCATATCCTAGTCATTGTGAAAATGTGGTGCTGGGTTTGCCTGGAATGGACTGTGTCACTAAGAAGGAGTTTGCAGAAATGAAATGCACTCTATCTAATAAAGTTATACAGAGTGTAGAGCAAAAGCAAGGGCTTGAGAAGCAATTGCAGGATTTAAAGGAGCAGCATGTCCAAGACTCCATTGCCAAAGAGAGTGTCATTGAAAAATTAAGAGATGACCTTGAAACTGCTAAACGTGAGAGAAGTGAATTTTTGCAGTGTCAGTCAGAATGTTTGGATGACCAAGTCAGGAAGTGTGAAAAACTTTTAGCTGCATTAACTGATAAAGAAAATGAAGTTGGTAGAGCTGAGGAAGGAGGTGTCTGAGTGATTTAGAATCTGTGGTGCAGACATTGCAGTCAGAGCAAAACTTGCATGAACTAAAGCAGGTTCGCCTAACCAATGAAGTGAAGGAATGGCAGAGCAGAACTGGAGTTCTGGAACAAAGAGAAAGGGAACTCAAAGCTAGAATATGTAGCCTGGAGAGGGCGCTGTCAGGATCTTGTGAAGATAATGAGTAATTGTCTGTTTTGGTGCAAAATAAAGACAAAGAATTGATGGAGATGTCGTCTGTCCATGCTCAGAATTTACAAACCTTACAGGAGAGTCACAAAGAAGTTGAGAAAAACCTGGAATCTGTGCAGATCTTGTATGAGGACAAAGCCAATGCTTATGACAAGCTGGAAAAGGCCAAGAGAGAATTGGACCTCCAGATAGAAGACATGAGGATTCAGTTTGAGGAAAACCTGTCTAATTTATCTGCTGAGATTGTAGATCTAAAAATGCTTGTTGCTAAACTAAAGGTGCAAGTGGACAAACAGGAGGAAGAGCACACTTTTCAGATAGAACAGTTAAAAACTGAAGTTGAATCTAAAAGAGAAGAATTGGATCGATTGCAGCAGTCTTTATCCAATACTGAACAGTCGGCATCTGCACTATCTTCAAAGATGGCAGCACTAGAAGCTGAGAAGGACTCGCTGCAGAGCCTGTTAAACTTCTAAAGAATCAGAGCTGCTATCCGTGAAAAACATGACTCAAGAGACAGAGCCTTTATTCAACCAAGAGCAAGATAAGAGAGTCACTGAGATACGGGACTTGAATGAAAGACTTGACAAAAAGTCTGCAGATGAGCAGAAGCTTTATCAGAAGATGTTGGAGGATCAGTTCAATATAATTCAGGGAACAGTGAGGGAAGCAGAAAATATCATCCAGGATGCAGTTGCTAAACTTGATCCTCTCTACATATCCGCTGCACTAGTTCACCAGATTACCTGGTAAACCGAGCAAAAGTTGCTATAGACTCATTAACCTCCCTCTCGAATGGGCACTTCAAATACATACAGAATATGACAGATGCCTCTGACTTAGTTGGAGCACTGGTACAGTTTGCACACTTAACAGCAGATACAATTGTAAATGGCAGAGCAACGTCTCACTTGGCACCACCAGACCATGGAGATAGTCTTGTAGACAACTGCAGGGAATGTGGAAGCCAGAGTTTACAGTATCTGAATGAGCTGAAGGATAAGCAGTCTTTGATGGATGCTGACCTGACAAATGTTAGAAGAACACTGCAGAATATCCTAGAATTAGGAGACATGGTGGATAAAGAGATGGCATCTACATCTGCTGCCATATAAGATGCAGTGTGAAGGATTGAGGAATTATTCAATTTTTTACAGGAGACAAAGTGTTGAAAAAAACGCTATTTGGCCATTTTGATTTTTTTTACCCACTACGCCGTTCACCGTATGGGATAAATATTTTAATATTTTAATAGTTCAGGCATTTTGGAGCGCGGGGATACCTAAATTGTTTATGTTTACTTATGTTTATTTACTTTTATATCTGATCTAGGGAAAGGGGGGTGATTTGAACTTTTGTGTTTTTTTTAAATTTTTACATACTTTTAAAAACTTTTTTTTTTTATACTTTTACTTGTATGATCAGACTCCCTAGGGACCTTGAAACCTAGGGAGTCTGATCGATCATACTATTCACTGCGATACTACTGTATCGCAGTGAATAGCAAAATGCCTTCACTGCTATTAGACGATGCCTCTGGCATCATGTAATAGCTATACTGTAATAACAGGCCTGGGAGCCTTCAATAGGCTCCCGGCTGTCATGGCAACCAAGCGCCGCCTTCCGATAACGTTCTGGGGGGCGGCGATCAAGTAAAAATGGCGGCGCCCTTGGCGGCTCCGCAATTTAGACGCCGCGGTCGCGTTTGACCGCGGCATCTAAAGGGTTAACAGCCGCGATTGGTGCAGGCACCAATCGCTGCTGTTAGCTGCGGGTCCTGGCTGTATTATACAGCCGGCACCCGCGGTGTATGGAGAGCGCTCAGCTCCTGAGCGCTCTCCATACATAGTCATGCGACTCAGGACGTACTATTACGCCCTGGGTCGTTAAGGGGTTAAAGACATACCAGAAAATGTAGTTCAGCGTGATCTATTTTGTGAGGGTGTACTGTATGGCCCTCGTGCAGAAGTAGAAGATATTGCAGTACAGAGCTTGTGTATCTCAAACAAAGAGGAGAGCAAGCAGCCTATGTCTCCTAAACTTCTAAGCCTTGATGGTGATGGCAAAGTTTGTTTTGAGATGAAGGTTACAGAAAAGGTACCCATGAAACATTTATACTCTAAAGACATTGATGTGCATGAAGTACGTGTTAGTTGGTCTCTGAGCTCCTGTGGATTCATAATAGGTGAAGATGAAGATTCTTACGGCTATTTACTAAAGGGATCAAAGTCATGCAATGGGATGGCTGAAGACTATGGCGAGAAACATGATGAAAATGATGTGATCCCCTGTATGGCGAATTTTGAAGGTGATGAAGAAAAACTTATTTTTGTAAAGAATGGCCAGGATCTTGGCGTAGCATTTAAAGTGCTGAAAAAACAGAAATCTCGACTGACCGGAATTTGGAAAAAGAGACCGCCAGATTGGGACATGGGGACAATCACAGGACAAGTTTATCTGATTAAAGAGGGACGTCGACCTAGTATGCCTTGTCCCATTGTAGCTCACCCCATGGGTAGTGAGCTGAGGGGGGAGGGTATGTGAGAGTGTGAACCCAGAGGGCGCTAGTGAGCGACCCAAAACCAGGATTGAAAAGCTCCTCAGCCACACCCATAAGTGGGGGCACCAACTCCAGATGGAGTGTCTACAGCAGGAGAGAGTGCTGTGGAGACCTGCAGGGAGACGGGGAACCAGTCGGAGACGGACGGGCGGTCTGTCCCAAGAGGACTGGGGTCCTGAAAGGACTAACTTAGCCAGGCTATTTTGTTATTTTTTGTTCCATTTGTAAGCTGAATAAAAGCCATTTTACTTTGGATTAGCACCGTCTGAATGCTGCTTCTCCGGCACCCAGTACCACCTACACCGATGTCGAGTCCAGGAGGCTGCCGCATTTGAGGCTAAATCCCCCCCCCCCCCAAATTACCACAAAAAAAAAAATATATATATATATATGTATGTATGTATGTATGTATATTTTCAGTTGCTAACTTTTATTATTTGCAAATTGACACTACAATTGTGTATTCTAATAGGTTCCCTATTGTGTTACAGACATTTTGATATACACCTCTTAGCAATGAAATTGCAACACCAAAAAGGAAAAGTCTTGGAATTATGAAAATTACAGGATTGATAGACATGTTAATGATATGCAAGTATTAAAAAAAAAATGAAAACAAAATATTCAAAACATCTTGATTTATTCAGTATCGACTATGAGCACCACTGAGAAATACACTTCCATACATGCCTTGGCATACCATCAGTGAGGTTATTAATGGTTGTCTGAGGAATGTTATGCCACGCTGAATGCACTTGGGCATGCAAATCATCGATTGACTGCTGGCAGTTCCCTACAATTGCCAATCAATGATGTCCTAGATGTGCTCTATGGATGACAAGTCTGGAGACACTGCAGGCCATGGTAGCATGTTTAAGGCACATAGGCTCCTCATAATAAGACAAGCAACATGTGGCCTGGTAGTGTCCTATTGAAAAAAAAAAAATCTCTCCTTTTCACTTTGAAGAAATGGCTGTACCACTGGTTCAACAAACAATCCAAGCTGTGTACCTGAAATGAAGAATAGAGGGGTTCAGTTCCGTACATTATGGCATCCTACACCATTGATATGTGCTGTCGACCCATTGACTTTAATGGAGCTTTGAGGTCCAGAAAACTAACCAAAATAGGGCGAGGATGAAAAAAAAATCTGTGGAAAACAAATAGGTCTGTGTGAACACATTAAAAGAAATGGGTCAACTTGGAGTCCATGATTATACATTTGCATTTGCCTAACACAATGTACACTTGTGATCCCACTCATTGTATTGGCCACACCATTGTTGAATTAATTGCATTTGGAGACCTGTATCTAGCATTCATGGATTTGTTAGCACTGCATAATTTACCAGCTTTGGACACATTTGATTCTGCATGTTGTTGTGTTTTGTTTTTTTTTGGTTTTGTTTTTTTTCCCTTTCATTTTATAATCTGCCAAATTTAAAATTTAAGCCCCTAGTTCTCATTTTCTGATAGCAAATTAGATATTAAAAGGACAGTGTCTACACTGTTCTTTACAAATTCAGCTTAAAGAGGCAGGACAACCTCTATCCATATCCCAAACTGGGGTAAATAGGCCAAGAAAAAAAAAAAGACGGCTTGACAACATTTCTCAAGACCCTGGAATCACAGCATTCCATAGCCTAACATTCACGACGTAGACACTACATTGAGAAAGGGCAATATCATATTTCAGTATTCCATATTGGTTTAAGCATTCTATGTGGGTCCCTTTCATGTTGCTCTCCAGCTGTGGGAAGCTCTAGAAACTATTGTGTGCTAATGTCTCCACAGATGTCAGCATTACCAGATCCTGATACTAGGTTTACTGGCTGCTAACATAAGGGCTCAAGCCAGATTACTTTGAAAAACAACAAATTGACCCTAAAGTGATGAGGGTAGTTATTTAAACTAAAAAAAAAACACCAGTTGCTTTCTAAAATTTAACTTTTATTGCAACTAACAAAAATGACTACTTTCACTCTCATGTCCATAACCATAAGTTCACAATTGTAAATTTCACCAGTATCTGCAGTTCATTGTGCAAATAAAAAGTATAACCTGAATGCATTCCCACATGGTAAGAATTTAGCAATTTACACAAGAAAATCCAATGGCCAGCAACATGATTAGGGGTAATGTTAACTCTCCATTAAATGTCACCTGCTTAACCCAGGAGGAAGTGCGGTGCCACCTTCAAAACACTAAAATAGAGAAATCGCCGGGTCCAGAAGGCATGCACCCCCGAGTTCTGAGGGAATTATGCAGGGTGATAGACAGACCCTTATATCTAATATTTAAGGATTCAGTAATGACTGGGTCTGTTCCACTTGATTGACGCGTAGCAAATGTGGTGCCAATTTTCAAAAAGGGGTGTAAAAGTGAGCTTGGAAACTATAGGACAGTAAGTTTGACTTCTGTGGTGGGTAAGATATTTGAGAGCTTTCTAAGAGATGCTATCCTGGAGTACCTCAATGTAAATAATCTTATAACACCCAATCATTATGGTTTTATGAGGAATCGGTCCTGTCAGACTAATATGATCAGCTTCTATGAAGAGGTCAGTTCAAGACTGGACATGAGTAATGCAGTGGACGTGGTGTATCTGGACTTTTCAAAGGCTTTTGATACTGTACCACATAAAAGGTTGGTGTGCAAAATGAGAATGTTGGGACTGGGGGGAAAACATATGCATTTGGGTTCGCAACTGGCTCACTGATAGGAAACAGAGGGTGCTTGTTAACGGTAAATATTTAGACTGGGTCACAGTCACCAGTGGGGTGCCACAGGGGTCAGTATTGGGCCCTCTCCTGTTTAATATCTTTATTAATGACCTGGTAGACGGTTTGTAAAGTAGGGTGTCCATATTTGCAGATGATACTAAACTTTGTAAGGTAATCAAAAATGAGGAGGATAATAGAATATTACAAGGGGATCTAAGGAAGCTGGAAGCATGGGCCGAAACTTGGCAAATGAAGTTTAATATTGACAAATGTAAGGTTGTGCATTTTGTTCGACAAAATAAAATGTATGATTATGTACTTAATAGTAAATTACTGGGTAAGACTGCCAATGAAAAAGACTTGGGGATTGTGGTGGACAATAAGCTTACCTTTAGTGACCAGTGGCAGGCAGCGGCTGCCAAGGCAAATAAAATTATGGGATGCATCAAAAGAGTTATAGATTCTCATGACAAGAACATAGTTATGCCTCTGTACAAATCACTGGTACGGCCACACTTAGACTATTGTGTACAATTCTGGGCCCCAGTATACAAGAAAGACATAATCGAACTAGAAAGAGTGCAAAGAAGGGCAACCAAAATTATTAGGGGAATGGGTGGATTGGAGTACAACAATAGATTAACAAACTTGGGGTTATTCAGTTTGGAGAAAAGGCGTCTACGGGGAGATCAAATAACAATGTACAAATACAGGAAGGGACAGCACAAAGAACTTTCTAATGATCTTTTTACCCCAAGGCCAGTGACAGTGACAAGGGGACATCCTCTATAACTGGAGGAGAGAAAGTTTCACCAGCAACATAGAAGAGGATTCTTTACAGTAAGAACAACAAGGTTATGGAACTCTCTTCCCCAGGAAGTGGTGATGGTGGATTCATTGAACAAGTTCAAAGAGGGCCTGGATGCCTTTCTCGAATAGAACAACATTACGGGTTATGGGTTTTAGATTTTAAGGGCATGTTGATCCAGGGTTTTATACAGAATGGAGTCGGGAAGGAATTTTTTTCCATGAAATGGGGCAATTGGCATAAGCCTCATGGGGTTTTTTGCCTTCCTCTGGATCAACACTGTAGGGGACTGTAGGGTTATAGGTTGGACTTGATGAACTGATGTCTTCATCCAACCTCATGTACTATGTATGTAATTGCTACCAAATTAAAACCATTATCTATGTCCCCCCATGGTTCACCTAGGCTAGGTGTCCTCTGGGGTCAAGCAAGATTACTACATCATATATGTAACTGAATTACTTATATCTATGACTTAGTGTGGCCCAACATCATCTGTCATATTTGAAAGTGGTTCCACGTCATATCTGGAAAAGTGGTGGAGATGAAATTCTCTTGAAAAAGTAAAAAAAAAAAACAATGTTACTGCATTACAATACTTACCATTACTCAAAGACATCAGGCACCTCCCCTGGTGCCGTGGTGCCAGGTGTAGGTTTCAGAAAGGGAAAGCAAAGGAAAACAGGTGAGTGTGACCTCATCAGTGGCATCTTCATCAATTCTGAGGAAGAAATGCTCACTTATGTAACCAAATCCAGTTTCAGGTTAGTCAGTCTTGCCCAACACTGTGATCACCCATTGGAGCTGTTGTGCTGGGTACAGGCTACAGAAGGGGGCATGGCATTGAGGAAGGGTGATAGGACAGATGTGATTTGCCTTGTCTGCCTAGAGCACCTAAATACCTTGTTCTGGCCATGGTTAAGGATAAGGACCATTGCTGTATGCAGCAGCGGTGCACAACAATACAACATAGTAATGTCTATAAAATTCAGTGGCCTTAAAAGAATTGCTTCTCGATTAAATAATGCAATAATATGTGTATAGCTATAGCAAAGCAGAGGTAAGAAATGGGACGTGGGTCCTGGTCCCTGAGCTTTAAAAATTACATGATGTTTAAGGGGGGCATGGTGTATAATTGTCCACCTGTCTGCTAACCATCCATTAACATCCTTCAGTTAATTATATGAAGCAATACATTATAAAAGAAGCACATTCCTAAATTTTTCAATTGCAGTTTGTGACATCAGTTGAAAATACACCAAAACCCATGGATGATTTTCAAATGCAATACAGCCTGAAACTAAAGCACATGGTAGAGGACAGTTGTCTATTTTCCATGTATTTATGTCCTTATTTTTGTGTTACTATGGGAGTTTCCAATATAAGTGCTAAAAATGTTATAGTGAATATCTTCTGTGAAAGAAGGCATTATTGTTCAACAATCTATAAAAGTAAGGGCCAGTTAGCACACCCACAGCACAGCTAATCCCATTATTGATGATGACTGTTGAGCTATCTTACGCCTTTTTAATGTACATGAAAAAATCTAGAGAAGCAATAAAGGGGGCACTCACCCAGGCATGGATTTTTTCATAAAACATCCTTTTTATTAAGTCCTAGATAGAAACATATCCATAGGATAAGATAGGGAGAGAGGAACTGCACATAGAATGGTTAGGCAACGTCCGTTTCGCGCAGGGCGCGCTTTTTCAAGCCTCGAGAGTGCTGTCCAATCACAGGGTAAAGAGATAATTATATACAGATATCCCCCAGAGCTTTAGCCAATCATAAGCCGCCCCCTGGAGGCGTGGAGGAGACACGCAATCAAGAGGGGATCTCCTACATGCCTCCAGGGAAAGGCCCGCCCTCCTAAGAGGTGGACTTGAAGGAAAACTTCATACATACACATTTCAAATGTAAGGGGAAAGGGAGGACCTGAAAGAGAATTGTCAGGCTTTTCTTTTACACAGTCTCTTCACTAAGGAACGCTGAATAGCGGACCAGAAAGAGAACTGTGTAATCTTTTTACTATGCTTGAGCGGACCAGAAGGGAAACCTCTTTTTCAAATGTATTTTTACCGCTCATATGAATGTATAAAATAGACCAGGGGAAAAAACTCCGGTCTATTATGTTTTAATTCATAATGTATATTTATTTAACTCAATTATTATTTTATTCACTTATTATTATTATATTTTTTTTATTATTATTATTCCTTTTAACTCTTTCATAAATGGACCTCAATATTAAAGATCCCCTATCAAATGCAAGTTTCCAAAAGCGGCAGACACCCATATAGACTTTCAAATTAAAAAGACATCTAAAGGAACACACCCATATCCTTAGACCGAGGGGTCCCAGGGCATTTGTTTTTATAATCCATTTTGCTTCTTTTTGTAGAAGCATTTTTTTCCAATCCCCTCCATGAGGGAGTATCGGGACCTGTTCAATTCCAGCAAAAGTCATACAAATAGCGTCACCTCCATGAGACTCATTGATATGTTCAATGAGTCGCGGTGACCCCTCACCTGACTTAATTGATTTAAAATGCTGACGAAATCGCACATACATGTATCTGATTGTTTTCCCTATGTAAAAAAAGCCACAAGGGCAAAAAATAGCGTAAACTACAAAATTTGTTTTACATGTTAGAAACTGAGAAACTTAAGTCTAACATCTCCAAAAGACAGTATATTTTTTTCTACTATTATATTTACAAAATGTACAATTATTGCATCTAAAGTTACCTGCTGGTGCTCCTTTTCTCAGCCAAGTATCTACATGTTCAGAAAAACGGCCACCTTTTTAATGTACCCTTAAGAGTAACCTAGACACATTCTTGTACTATCCAGCTTCACTAGAATATAGTGCAGTCTGGCCAGTCATAAACAACTACAATATATCTACTTTAAGGCAAAAAGCATGTTGTCATAGGAACTATTTACAGGGTTATTTACTCACATATTTCACAAAGATCTCATTCACTATGGACTGCTATGGCCAATAAATGGCCCACTTACTGTGACATTGCTCTATGAAGTATCAGAGGGTGTAGCAGTACAGTAGAGATCAGAACATAGTACAATTGGTTTGTTATTTTACTGTTTTAGGCTGAGACCCCACTTTGCAGAAACGCAGCGTTTGTTTGTTGCAGATTTTGCTTCCAATTTTTTGAGCCAAAGTCAGGAGTGGATTGAGCAAAAGGTAGAAGTATAAGAACTTCCTATATATTTCCCATTCCTTTTGTAGCCATTCTTGGCTTTAGCTCAAATAAACGCAGTAAAATCTACAAAAAAAAGCTGCATTTCCGCAATGTGAGACCTCAGCCTTAAACTGCTTTAATATACTGCTTTTTTTGGAGATTTAATGGTAAATTATCATTAAGTAAATTCAAAGGAAATGGAAAATATAAAGGACTTCTGGCTTTAGCTCAACAAATTACATCACAAACTGCAGTTACATTGTCCCAGAAAAGAATGTGTGTGAAATCACTCTTATAAATGTTGAAATATTCACAGAAAACCAACAGCGCTAATTCCATATCAATAATAAAACCTGAAGTGGGAGAGGTGCAATGCAGTGAAGTCATTATGCTTGCCTGCACCAAGACACTGACATCTTAGCTGCAGTCAGGGAACCTCGTACACACGTGGACAAAATTGTTGGTAACCCTCATTTAATGAAAGAAAAACCCACAATGGTCACAGAAATAACTTGAATCTGACAAAAGTAATAATATATAAAAATTCTATGAAAATGAAGAAATGAAATTCAGACATTGCTTTTCAACCATACTTCAACAGAATTTTTTTAAAAAGAAAACTCATGAAACAGGCCTGGACAGTAATCATGGTTCCCCTGAAAATAATGTGACCAAAGGGACATGTTAAATCAAGGTGTGTCCACTAATTAGCATCACTGGTGTCTACAATCTTGTAATCAGTCAGTGGGCCTGTATATAGGGCTACAGATACTCACTGTGCTGTTTGGTGACATGGTGAGTACCGCACTCAACATGGATCAGAGGAAGCGAAGGAAAGAGTTGTCTCAGGAGCTTAGAAAGAAAATTATAGACAAGCATGTTAAAGGTAAAGGTTATAAGACCATCCCCAAGCAGCTTGCACATATTACAGTTGCACATATTATTCAGAAATTTAAGATCCATGGGACTATAGCCAACCTCCCTGGACGTGACCGCAGGAGGAAAATTGATGACAAATCAAAGAGAAGGATAATACGAATGGTAACAAAAGAGCACAGAAAAACTTCTAAAGAGATTAAAGCTGAACTTCAAGCTCAAGGAACATCAGTGTCAGATCGCACCATCCGTCGTTGTTTCAGCCAAAGTGGACTTCATGGGAGACAACCAAGGAGGACACCATTGTTGAAAACAAATCATAAAAAAGCCAGACTGGAATTTGCCAAACTACACGTTGTCAAGCCACAAAGCTTCTGGGAGAATGTCCTATGGACAGATGAGGCAAAAATCAAAATTTTTGGCAAGGCACATCAGTTCTATGTTCACAGACGGAAAAATGAAGCATATCTTGAAAAGAACACTGTCCCTACTGTGAAACATGGAGGAGGCTCTGTTATGTTCTGGGGATGCTTTGCTGCATCTGGCACAGAGTGTCTTGAATCTGTGCAGGGTACAATGAAATCTCAAGACTATCAAGGGATTCTAGAGAGAAATGTGCTGCCCAGTGTCAGAAAACTTGGTCTCAGTCGCAGGTCATGGGTCTTGCAACAGGATAATGACCCAAAACACACAGCTAAAAACACTCAAGAATGGCTAAGAGGAAAACATTGGACTATTCTGAAGTGGCCTTCTATGAGCCCTGACCTAAATCCTATTGAGCATCTTTGGAAGGAGCTTAAACATGCCGTCTGGAAAAGGCACCCTTCAAACCCGAGACAACTGGAGCAGTTTGCTCATGAGGAGTGGGCCAAAATACCTGTTGAGAGGTGCAGAAGTCTCATTGACAGTTACAGGAATCGTTTGATTGCAGTGATTGCCTCAAAAGGTTGTGCAACAAAATATTAAGTTAAGGGAACCATCATTTCTGTCCAGGTCTGTTTCATGAGTTTTCTTTTTTAAAAAAATTCTGTTGAAGCATGGTTGAAAAGCAATGTCTGACTTTCATTTGTTCATTTTCATCGAATTTTTATATATTATTACTTTTGTCAGATTCAAGTTATTTTTGTGACCATTGTGGGTTTTTCTTTCATTAAACAAGGGTTACCAACAATTTTGTCCATGTGTGTAAGCCGCAGGCGACTCCACCGCAGAATCCGCTTAAAATCAGCAGAGAGAAAAGTCCTGCAAGGAGGACTTTTCTTTCCACCCAGGGGCATACCTACCAGGGTAGCAGTGGTAGCGGCTGCCACAGGGCCCGGGACATTCAGGGGCTCCAGCAGGTAACGGGCCCTATTTACTTATCAATCCCTGCTCCTGCTCATGGCCGCCTGCGCTTTCCATTCTGCGGAGGCGGCTGTGAGAAGGATTTGGGATCGGTAAATGAGGCAGCGGGCCGCGAACCCCACAAGCACTATCATTATACTCAGGGGCCTGAAAAGTATAATGATAGGAGGCCCAGGGGAGGTGAGGGAATATAAAAAACAATGTTACCTCTCCTACACTCCACAGGCTTCAGGCCTGTTTGGTGGCATCACGAGGACCGGGCCTGCGTCATCATGTGTCGCAACGCCGGCCTGGCTCATGCGAGATCTGGTCCAACATTGAAGATGGCTGAAGTAGCGGGGATTGCGCTGGAGCCAGGGGAGAGGTAGGTAACATAGTTTTTTCGTTTGTATCCTCCCCTGGGTCTCCGATCATTATACTCTGAGGTCTGAAAAGACCCCAGAGTATAATAATTGTTTATGGGTGGTCCACAATGAGGCATAATACTGTGTGCAGGGGTCACTATGGGGCATAATAGTGTGTGCAGGGGCCACTATGGGGCATAATAGTGTGTGCAGGGGCCACTATGGGGCATAATAGTGTGTGTAGTGGCCACTATGGCGCATAATGGTGTGCGCAGGAATGCGGTTTGTGCGGGGGGGGGGGTTTGGGGGCGGCGGTTCGGTGGAGGGGGCCCATGTCAAATGTTCACCTTGGGGCCCAGAGATTCCTAGTTACGCCACTGTCTCCATCAGTTTCACTATAAAATCGGGGAAAGCAGGCGGAAACCCTCTGGACCCCATTATAGTCTGTAACCGCTTTTTAGGTGGACAGGTTTTCTGTCTTTCGGGTCCCCATGCAGACCCGAAGGACGGAAACCTAATGTCATCTCACAAATTGTCAATTTAGAAAGGAGACAGAACTGATGTTAATGTTGGATTAAGGCAATAGTCCACTTAAATAGCTATAAAGTATAACTGTATCTCACCAAAGATTCTCATGAATTACAAGTAAAAAAAAAAAAAACTCAATAAATTAGAGGAAAAAAAAAGAGATTCTCATGCAGTATAGTACCAGATTACCAGAGGATGTTTTTATCTATATTTGCTGCTATTAATACAAATTACAAGAATCACTATTTGAACAAGTTACATCATCATCTGACCAGCAAATTTATGTTCTTAAACAATCATCGTTGTAGCTTCTATATTACGGCATAAATACAGAGATTACTACAGAAGAATCCATTGTGAGAAATGTTTTATTTTACTGTGATGCAAACAATTTTGTATAGCACTGTTCCCATCATAATAATGTATATCTGTGTATAATAAAACAACGTGTCTTTTTTTTCAGGACCATGCGGAAAATTATTAATGAGAAGGGGATAAGCATCAGATAATCTTGTCAACCAACGTAATCAACAATACAAGCAAATCAATAACAAGCGAATGACAATAATGAGGAGCACATTTTACTATGTATTTCTGCTGAGTAACACATTTTTAGGGTGAAGACCTGCGCAGCTGCTGACCACGAATCGGGATCCCAGTGTTTTCACTTTACAGATGAAACATTTATTGATTATTGGCTGGCACTGGCCACGCATTCTTCGGGTTACTGTGGCCAGTAACAAGTACTAGCCAAATAATCAATAAATGTTTCACTTTATGAAGTGAAAACATCAGCTTCCCTGCCAAATGTGCGGCTGGAGCCTCGGCATGTGCCTTCTTCTCCCTAAGGCAGGGTTCACACTACTGTTGGAGTCCGTTATGAAGGTGTCTGTTAAAAAGAAAAAAAAATGGACACCTATCATAACGGACACTAACTGATGTTAATGTGTCCGTTTTTTTAACTGATCCAATTAATGGTTCAGTAAAAAAAACGGACACATTAGCATCATTAGTGTCCGTTAGCATCAGGTAGTGTCCGTTTTTTTAAAGAGGACCTTTCATGTCACATACCGCTAGAAAGCCGACAGCACGCTAAATTCAGTGCACTGCCGGCTTTCCCGGTATGTGCCCCGGGGCTGGAGATATCGGCGGTGTAAGTTACATGGTTTACTGTCTAGCTGCGCTGTGAGGAACGCCCTCCCTGACACTGACACTTCTCGTTCGTTCATAGACTTGTACTGAGGGGGCGTTCCTCACAGCTCAGCGTCATCGCTGGGCTGTAAGGAACGCCCCCTCTCTCTGTACTCGTCTATAGTGCTGTACTGTCAGAGGAACGCCCTCCCTGACACTTCTCGTTCATTCATAGACTTGTACTGAGGGGGCGTTCCTCACATCTCAGCGTCATTGCTGGGCTGTAAGGAATGCCCCCTTTCTCTGTACTCGTCTATAGTGCTGTACTGGCAGAGGGGGCGTTCCTTACTGCCCGGCGATGACGCTGAGCTGTGAGCTACGCACCCTCAGTACAAGTCTATGAACGAACGAGAAGTGTTAGGGAGGGCGTTCCTCGCAGCGCAGCTAGACTGTCAGGAACGCCCTTCTTACAGTAAACCATGTAACTTACACCGCCTATATCTCCAGCCCCGGGGCACATACCGGGAAAGCCGGCAGTGCGCTGAATTCAGCGCGCTGTCAGCTTTCTAGCAGTATGTAAAACCGCATGTGCCTGAGGACACGAAAGGTCCTCTTTAACACTTAGTTGTTTTTTTTTTTTGGTTTGTTTGTCCTTTCTGAGCATGCGCAGGGAAAATAAACGACATAAAACAACGGACAGTAACTGATGGCTATTTCCGAATAATAAATGCTATTAGTTATTGTGACTCATATGCTCTCTACTGTCAGGTGAGCAGTGTCAGGCAGGAGCAGGCAAAGGGTGTGATTCTGAATGGAATGCTGAATCCTGCCCCTGTGTCTGCTCCTGTCTGACACTACCGACCTGACAATAGAGAGCCTAAGTAGCATATTGGGCACCAAAACAAATTGCACACCTCCACAGCAAAACTACCCAACCATGCCTTTATGGACCTTGTTTTGTACCTCGGGGCACAGTCATGTTAGAACAGAAAAGGCCTTCCCATGCCTTCCCCAAACAAATCCCACAAAGTTAAAGAAATACATTTATCTAAAATGACTTGGTAAGCTAAAGCATTAAGATTTCGCTTCACTGGTTCTAAGGGACCTAGTCCAACTCCTGACAAGCATTCCCAAAGCATTATGACTCCTCCACCAAAATTTACAGTTGGTACAATGTAGTCCTGGCATTCCCCAAACCCAGACACCTTCATTAGTCGTGACACCACACTCCGGAGTCCAGTGAAAGTTACATGTGGTGATGTAAGGCTTGTATGGAGCTGCTCAGCCAGGGAAGACCATGCCATAAAGATCCTGATGCACAGTTTTTGTGCTGATACCAGATGAGGTTCGGAACTCTGCATTGATTAAGTCAGCAGAGTGTTGTCAACTTTTATGCAGTACGCAACTCAGCACGTGGCGACTTTATTTGGTCCAGTGCTGTAGTACAGAAACAGTTCTACATTTCCGCTATACCACTAACAGTTGATTGTGGAATACCTAGTTGGGAACAAATGTTACAAACTGACTTGCAATGGTGGCATTGTGTTATAGGACCACGCTGGAATTCAGTGAGCTCTTTAGAATGACCCATTCTTTCACAAATACTTGTAAATCCAGACTGCATGGCTGGATAGTGCTGGATTTTATACACCTGTGGCAATGGATTGAATGAAACACATGATTTCAATGATTAAGCAGTGTGTCCCAATACATTTGTCCATATACTCCACATCATTCCATTATCATTAACTTAAAGGGGTGGAGTTCCACATTTACTCATTGTATAATGACTTATACAGTTCTCCAATGTACTTTTTTAATAAATTTTAAGCTCTTTATGGGTGCTCAGGTACAGCACAGTGTGCTGAGCAATGTGCCTGTGTGTCCTTCACATTTCCAGTTGTATCCCAAGGAAGTATACAGTGAAGTTTCCTAGTATATGACAGCAAGCAGAGATCTTTTAAAATCATGAAGATCAGACAGAAAGTATTTTAGAAAATTTTATAATTTTTCCTCATGCAAAGAACAACATTTATTTGCACAGCAGGGACAGTGGGGAAAAAAGTATTTAATCAGCCACCAATTGTGCAAGTTCTCCCACTTAAAAAGATGAGAGAGGCCTGTAATTGACATCATAGGTAGACCTCAACTATGAGAGACAAAATGAGAAAACAAATCCAGAAAATCACATTGTCTGATTTTTAAAGAATTTATTTGCAAATTATGGTGGAAAATAAGTATTTGGTCAATAACAAAAGTTCATCTCAACACTTTGTTATATTTCCTTTGTTGGCAATGACAGAGGTCAAACGTTTTCTGTAAGTCTTCACAAAGTTGGCACACACTGTTGCTGGTATGTTTGCCCATTCCTCCATGCAGATCTCCTCTAGAGCAGTGATGTTTTGGGGCTGTTGCTGGGCAACACAGACTTTCACCTCCCTCCAAAGGTTTTCTATGGGGTTGAGATCTGGAGACTGGCTAGGCCACTCCAGGACCTTGAAATGCTTCTTACGAAGCCACTCCTTCATTGCCCTGGCAGTGTGCTTGGGATCATTGTCATGCTGAAAGACCCAGCCGCGTTTCATCTTCAATGCCCTTGCTGATGGAAGGAGGTTTGCACTCAAAATATCATGATACATAGCCCATTCATTCTTTCATGTACACGGATCAGTAGTCCTGGTCCCTTTGCAGAGAAACAGCCCCAAAGCATGATGTTGCCATCCTCATGCTTCACAGTAGGTATGGTGTTCTTTTGATTCCACTCAGCATTCACTCTCCTCCAAACACGAAAATTTATTTTTCTACCAAACAGTTCTACTTTGGGTTCATCTGACCATATGACATTCTCCCAATACTCTTCTGGAACATCCATATGCTCTCTAGCAAACTTTAGACGGGCCCAGATATGTACTGGCTTAAGCAGGGGGACACGTCTGGCACTACAGGATCTGAGTCCCTGGCGGCGTAGTGTGTTACTGACAGTAGCCTTTGTTACGTTAGTCCCAGCTTTCTGCAGGTCATTCACTAGGTTCCCCCGTGTGGTTCTGGGATTTTTGCTCACCGTTCTTGTGATCATTTTGACCTCACGGGGTGAGATCTTGCGTGGAATCCCTGATCGAGGGAGATTATCAGTGGTCTTGTATGTCTTCCATTTTCTAATTATTGCTCCCACAGTTGATTTCTTCACACCAAGCTGCTTGCCTATTGCAGATTCAGTCTTCCCTGCCTGGTTCAGGTCTACAATTTTGTTTCTGGTGTCCTTCCACAGCTCTTTGGTCTTCACCATAGTGGAGTTTGGAGTGTGACTGTTTGAGGTTGTGGACAGGTGTCTTTTATACTGATAACAATTTCAAACAGGTGCCATTACTACAGGTAATGAGTGGAGGACAGAGGAGCCTCTTAAAGAAGAAGTTACAGGTCTGTGAGAGCCAGAAATCTTGCTTGTTTGTAGGTGACCAAATACTTATTTTCCACCATAATTTGCAAATAAATTCTTAAAAAATCAGACAATGTGATTTTCTAGATATGTTTTCTCATTTTGTCTCTCATAATTGAGGTCTACCTATGATGTCAATTACAGGCCTCTCTCATCTTTTTAAGTGGGAGAACTTGCACAATTGGTGGCTGACTAAATGCTTTTTTTCCCCACTGTAAGAACCGCTCATGAGTAATAATTGTTGCACTAAAATAGCATATGTTGGTGTGACTGGATCAATGCAGAGCTGCCAAATGCACGCTAAAGCCTTCATATACATTGTATATTCACAGAAAAGAAAATCTAATGGGAGACACTGATTGCCAATTAAATATAAAACTTCACTTTTATTATAATCCAATAAGATTTATATATTAATTCAGGGCACAACATAAAATCATACAAAACCGCCAAACACAGCAGTCTGCTGTAAACTGCCTAAAAAGTGGCAGTATATCCTAAGCCTCATTATGTTCTTAACAAGAAAACTAGCGATAGTATATGGATAGACAGCGTATCAGTGGATAGAGGTATAATCTCACTCTATATCTCTTCACTAGCTGAACTCCCTTATCCAAATATGTCAGAACAAAACCTGAAATGGTTTCATAAAATAATTGAGCTAGTCACAAATTCCAGCAGGTGTATCCCCTTTTAACCCAGAGGCTACTGGCCTAATGCCACACCAACAAGGTTTGGAAGGGAAAACATCCTATTCACTAAAACTCAGATAGAAGCCAATTCAGCAATGTCTTAAACATATAACTGATATTACTGCAACCTCAAAAATAGCCCTACGTACACGTTTCCACACAAATGATTCATCAGGGGCTGAGTTCCAAATTCATCAGAGCAGTTAAAATTGCTGTTAAATATAATAACAGAACGGTAATGTTAGTCTGACCGGCAGCATGACCGCTCTAATGTAGGCGGTAATAGATGCAGCACTCTTCCGCTCTTAAACAGGGCTATACTCCACCCAAATAACTGCTTGAGCCAATCACTTCAAGTCCCACCTACATGCTCTCCTTAACCCTTGAACAGCTGATAATTCAAAATAACTTCTATCGGAAACTCCCCTGATAGACAGGAGATACCTACTATTCTCCTCTCAAGTCTATACAAGCCAATCACGTAACCAATTCCTTGCACACCCATTCATTAAGCCAATGGCGCTTCCTCAGCTCCTAAGGTCCAGGGGGGTGCAGATGCAACCGCATAATCTACTGGTGAAGAGACTGTTGTCCTTTGTTTTGGAACGGAATGTTTTCATCTTTGAGGGGCGGACCTTCCACCAGCTGAGGGGAACAGCTATGGGGAGCCCAGTGGCCCCCACTTATGCTAACCTGTACCTAGGCTGGTGGGAGGAAACCGTAGTATTCTCAGAGGATAACAGTCTCTGGGCCACTAAGATTGAGCTCTGGATTCGATACATAGACGACATCTTCTTGCTATGGAGAGGATTTTGACATCTTTGTTGCAGAGCTGAATCAAAATGATCTGGGGTTAACGTTTACTTCAGAATTTAATGCAGGTTTCCTGACCTTCCTGGACCTCAGGTTAACGAGAACAATTGATGGTAAAATTGCTACAACTATCCATTGGGCCTCAAATGTAAAAAGGAGCACACTCTTGGTACCCAAAGTTAAACAATATGAAAAACAGCAATTGAGGGTGATAGGGACTTATGACACTCAACATCGGGAGGTTCTAACGGTTTTGCACAAATATTGGAAAATTTTACAGGCCAATTCAGAATTGGTGGATGAGATAGGCGATAGGCCTCTGGTAACTTATAGAAGAGGCAAAAATCTCAGAGATCGCTTAGCTCACAGTTACCTTCCGCATGAGCCAACGAGGTCAACTTGGCTGACAGCTAACAAGCCAGTTGGGACTTTTAAATGCAGCATGCATCATATTGATCAAAAAAAGACATTTGTTAGTGTTGCCACAGGGGTCTCTTATAGTTGTAGAGATTTTGTTAATTGTGCCACTCCAAGAGTTATTTACCTACTCAGCAGTCTTTGTCCTCTCAACTACGTGGGTAAGACGTGGAGGAGGTTGAGGAGGAGGATCAGAGACCATGTGTGCGACATTCTAAACAAACGTGATACGCCAGTAGCGCAACACTTTGTTCAACATCATGCCGGAGATGTCTCAGGACTCAAGTTTCAAGCAATTGAGTGGGTTAGACCGCCGTTGAGTGGTGGGAATTGGGATAATTTCATTTTACGTAAGGAAGTACAGTGGATTTATTGTTTGGAATCTTTGTATCCACAGGGATTAAATGAACAATTGGATTTCACCTGTTATATATAGGTGAATAATTATCAATTATTTTTTGTCTTCCATTTGCCTCTGTTTCTTCTATTTATCCTTTCCCCATCCATAACGTAGTCTTTATACTATCTATCCTCCTTTTTTGGTCTGTTTGGATTGATACTGTTTTTTTTTTTGTTTTGTTTTTTTTTGCTGTTATTTACATTAGTACAAATGAATAACTGTGTGTCTAATAACAATTAGTCAAATTTCATTTTGGAGACTCTTTTTGATATCATATTCTATAGTCTTTAGCCATAAGTTTAACATTTAGCAGCTATGAATCGATCTCATAGGGTGGTATTTGTTTATCCCCTGTGTCTTTATAATGTCAAGTACTATGCTCACCAAAAGCAATGACTGTGTAGTCCCTACTAGCATGCTCTTTTAGTCTCCTATTGATTATTAAGCGCAGTTTATCTATATTCCAATGGCTAAGATTATGATAAGCCGTTAGGTATGTGTTTTATGTATTCAGCACTAAGTTAGTATACAGCACACTTTGTTTTGAAAGTTCGGGAGTGTCTCTCATGTATCTGGGGGATTTCTAAACTTGTCAACAGGAGCCTGAGCATGCCTGAGTAGGCATGAAAAGCTGAGGAAGCGCCATTGGCTTACTGAGTGGGTGTGCAAGGAATTGGTTACGTGATTGGCTTGTATAGCCTTGAGAGGAGAATAGTAGGTATCTCCTGTTTATCAGGGGAGTTTCCGATAGAAGTTATTTTGAATTATCAGCTGTTCAAGGGTTAAGGAGAGCATGTAGGTGGGACTTGAAGTGATTGGCTCAAGCAGTTATTTGGGTGGAGTATAGCCCTATTTAAGAGCAGAAGAGTGCTGCAACTATTACCGCCGACATTAGAGTGGTCATGCTGGCGGTCAGACTAACATTACCGTTCTGTTATTATATTTAACAGCAGTTTTAACTGCTCTGATGAATCATTTGTGAGGAAACGTGCATGTAGGGCTATTTTTGAGGTTGCAGTAATATCAGTTATATGTTTAAAACATTGCTGAATTGGCTTCTATCTGAGTTTTAGTGAATAGGATGTTTTCCCTTCCAAACCCTGTTGGTCTGGCATTAGGCCAGTAGCCTCTGGGTTAAAAGGGGATATACCTGCTGGAATTTGTGACTAGCTCAATTATTTTATGAAGCCATTTCAGGTTTTGTTCTGACATGCATATTTGAATGAGGGAGTTCAGCTAGTGGAGAGATATAGGGTGAGATTATACCTCTATCCACTGATACGCTGTCTATCCATATACTATCGCTAGTTTTTCTTGTTAAGAACATAATTAGGCTTAGGATACACTGCCACTTTTTAGGCGGTTTACAGCAGACTGCTGTGTTTGGCGGTTTTGTATGATTTTATATTGTGCCCTGAATTAATATATAAATTTTATTGTATTATAATAAAAGTGAAGTTTTATATTCAATTGGCAATCAGTGTCTCCTATTAGATTTTCTTTTCTGTGAATATAGTTTGATATTGGGGACTTACATTAATACTTCATATACATTGATGTCATTATCATATTTTGAACAGTGTGAACATATTGTAATAATGTTTTTTTTTCCATTTGGTAAAATTACAAGTATTGTGCATTATATTAGAAAAACACCTCCAGAACAACTTAGAAGCTTACCTTCAATTATAAAAGGACTTTTCAGAAATACAGTAATACCTCGTACATTCGTGAGGTTACGTTCCAGAGCTGGTCGCGGATTGCAAGGATTCGCGAATGTTTGGTACGAGCGCTTACAATGCTAATTGATGCCGGTTTCTAAAGTTTAACCCCTAAATATTAATAAACTTTACCCTACAGTACTGTACAGTATACTAAAGTATACTGTACAGTACTGTATACTAATACATTCATTCATTCATTTTTCTTTTCCACTCACAGTAAAAGGAAACTAATTACTGGGTACTGTACTATATGTAACGAACGGGACGCTACTACCCAATAGCAAAGATTTTTTTTTTTAATTTTGCAGATCTGTGAAAAAACAGCAAAATCCTTATATGTTAGGTTCCAATAAAAATATCGCGAATCTGTGAATTCGCAAATTCGGAAACGCGAGTGTACTGTACATAGCACATATGAATATGAAAATCTTTGTAATATATCATATTAAAGAAATTGCTTCAATCTCCATATACAGTGCTTTGCGAAAGTATTCGGCCCCCTTGAACTTTTGAAACTTTTGCCACATTTCAGGCTTCAAACATAAAGATATAAATTTTTAATTTTTTGGTGAAGAATCAACAACAAGTGGGACAAAATTGTGAAGTGGAACAAAATTTATTGGTTATTTTAAACTTTTGTAAAAAATAAAAAACTGAAAAGTGGGGCGTGCAATATTATTCGGCCCCTTTACTTTCAGTGCAGGAAACTCACTCCAGAAGTTCAGTGAGAATCTCTGAATGATCCAATGTTGTCCTAAATGACTGATGATGATAAATATAATCCACCTGTGTGTAATCAAGTCTCCGTATAAATGCACCTGCTCTGTGATAGTCTCAGGGTTCTGTTTAAAGCACAGAGAGCATCATGAAGACCAAGGAACACACCAGGCAGGTCCGTGATACTGTTGTGGAGAAGTTTAAAGCCGGATTTGGATACAAAAAGATTTCCCAAACTTAAACATCCCAAGGAGCACTGTGCAAGCGATCATATTGAAATGGAAGGAGTATCAGACCACTGCAAATCTACCAAGACCCGGCCGTCCCTCTAAACTTTCATCTCAAACAAGGAGAAGACTGATCAGAGATGCAGCCAAGAGGCCCATGATCACTCTGGATGAACTGCAGAGATCTACACTGAGGTGGGAGAGTCTGTCCATAGGACAACAATCAGTCGTACACTGCACAAATCTGGCCTTTATGGAAGAGTGGCAAGAAGAAAGCCATTTCTCAAAGATATCCATAAAAAGTCTCATTTAAAGTTTGCCACAAGCCACCTGGGAGACACACCAAACATGTGGAAGAAGGTGCTCTGGTCAGATGAAACCAAAATCAAACTTTTTGGCCACAATGCAAAACGATATGTTTGGCGTAAAAGCAACACAGCCCTTCACCCTGAACACACCATCCCCACTGTCAAACATGGTGGTGGCAGCATCATGGTTTGGGCCTGCTTTTCTTCAGCAGGGACAGGGAAGATGGTTAAAATTGATGGGAAGATGGATGGAGCCAAATACAGGACCATTCTGGAAGAAAACCTGTTGGAGTCTGCAAAAGACCTGAGACTGGGACGGAGATTTATCTTCCAACAAGACAATGATCCCAAACATAAAGCAAAATCTACAATGGAATGGTTCCCAAATAAACGTATCCAGGTGTTAGAATGGCCAAGTCAAAGTCCAGACCTGAATCCAATCGAGAATCTGTGGAAAGAGCTGAAAACTGCTGTTCACAAACGCTCTCCATCCAACCTCACTGAGCTCGAGCTGTTTTCCAAGGAAGAATGGGCAAGAATTTCAGTCTCTCGATGTGCAAAACTGATAGAGACATACCCCAAGCGACTTGCAGCTGTAATCGCAGCAAAAGGTGGCGCTACAAAGTATTAACTTAAGGGGGCCGAATAATTTGGCACGCCCCACTTTTCAGTTTTTTTATTTTTTACAAAAGTTTAAAATATCCAATAAATTTCGTTCCACTTCACAATTGTGTCCCACTTGCTGTTGATTCTTCACCAAAAAATTTAAATTTTTATATCCTTATGTTTGAAGCCTGAAATGTGGCAAAAGGTTGAAAAGTTCAAGGGGGCCGAATACTTTCGCAAGGCACTGTATAAGGCTGCTTTCTTCCCCCTCTCTTCACTCTGTGTCTCTCTTTCCAGCTACCCCTTCAACCCCTATCCCCTCCTTATAGAATTTTACATAGTAGATTTCTATGAAGAAACGTGTATTCACTGTCTGGATATAGGGTGTATTAGTGATAAAAGACTAGGTGAAAGGAAGGGGACAAAAGCAATCTGATAAATAGAAAAAGAAGCATTTTTCTTTAATGTTCCAAAGTTTCTTATATTTACTTGTACTATTCATTCAAGCTGTTTTAGAATTGGAGGTACTCTTTCCTTCTTTCTCTACAGTCATGGCCAAAAGTTTTGAGAATGACACAAATATTATATTTTCACATGATCTGCTGCCCTCTGGTTTTTATGTGTGTTTGTCAGATGTTTTTATCACATACAGAAATATAATTGCATTCATATTATGAGTAACAGAAGCTTATATTGACAGTTAGAATGAGTTAATGCAGCAAGTCAATATTTGCAGTGTTGACCCTTCTTCTTCAGGACCTCTGCAATTCTCCCTGGCATGCTCTCAATCAACTTCTGGACCAAATCCTGACTGATAGCAGTCCATTCTTGCAGAATCAATGCTTTAATTTTGTCTGAATTTGTTGGTTTTTGTTTGTCCACCTGTCTCTTGATGATTGACCACAAGTTCTCAATGGGATTAAGATCTGGGGAGTTTCCAGGCCATGGACCCAAAATCTCTATGTTTTGTTCCCTGAGCCATTTAGTTATCACCTTTGCTTTATGACAAGGTGCTCCATCATGCTGGAAAAGGCATTGTTGAGCGCCAAACTGCTCTTGGACGGTTGGGAGAAGTTGCTCTTGGAGGACATTCTGGTACCATTCTTTATTCATGGCTGTGTTTTTAGGCAAGACTGTGAGAGAGCCGATTCCCTTGGCTGAGAAGCAACCCCACACATGAATGGTTTCAGGATGCTTTACAGTTGGCATGAGACAAGACTGGTGGTAGCGCTCACCTCTTCTTCTCCGAATAAGCTGTTTTCCAGATGTTCCAAACAATCGAAAAGGGGATTCATCAGAGAAAATGACTTTACCCCAGTCCTCAGCAGTCCACTCCCTGTACCTTTTGCAGAATATCAGTCTGTCCCTGATGTTTTTTCTGGAGAGAAGTGGCTTCTTTGCTGCCCTCCTTGAGACCAGGCCTTGCTCCAAGAGTCTCCGCCTCACAGTGCGTGCAGATGCACTCACACCTGCCTGCTGCCATTCCTCAGCAAGCTCTGCACTGCTGGTAGCCCGATCCCGCAGCTGAAACACTTTTAAGAGACGGTCCTGCCGCTTGCTGGTCTTTCTTGGGCGCCCTGGAGCCTTTTTGGCACCAATGAAACCTCTCTCCTTGAAGTTCTTGATGATGCGATAGATTGTTGACTGAGGTGCAATCTTTCTAGCTGCAATACTCTTCCCAGTTAGGCCATTTTTGTGCAGTGCAATGATGACTGCACGTGTTTCTTTAGAGATAACCATGGTTAACAGAAGAGAAACAATGATGGCAAGCACCAGCCTCCTTTTAAAGTGTCCAGTGGTGTCATTCTTACTTAATCATGACAGATTGATCTCCAGCCCTGTCCTCATCAACACCCACACCTGTGTTAATGGAGCAATCACTGAAACGATGTTAGGTGGTCCTTTTAAGGCAGGGCTGCAATGATGTTGAAATGTGTTTTGGGGGATAAAGTTCATTTTCTAGGCAAATATTGACTTTGCAAGTAATTGCTGTAAATCTGATCACTCTTTATAACATTCTGGAGTATATGCAAATTGCCATTAGAAAAACTGAAGCAGTAGACTTTGTAAAAATTAATATTTGTATCATTCTCAAAACTTTTGGCCATGACTGTACACACACACACACTAACCCTCACTCCTATCATGGCTACTACTCTTGTTCTATATTTGCACTAAATTTATCAGCTGCACTATTGTTTTATCTACCTGTTCATAGACAGTAGGTTTGGCAAATTTTAGGCGGTGCTCACACTGTGTTATTTTTAACATACTAATCGTGGCTCCTGAGTCACCTCATGGATTGAGTCATTACTTGTGCTTGTGTTAAAGGAGTTTTGGGCCTTTTCTTAAAGATGACTAAGAGGGAAAAGTTTAGTATTTACAATGTAATTACGTACATGCAGTCTTGTGTTTACAAGCAAGCATACAATAAATATGATACATGGATAATAAAATACATGTTTTATTTCTGCAGCAATAAATTTGAATATTTTACCAAGTAGCTACATTCACATCTGTGTTGGAGTCACTATGTGGAGACTCTGTCACAGTGTGCGTCAAAAATTGTAGGAAAAAAAAAAGTCCTGCAAGTCCAACTTTTTGGTCCGTTTAAAAGAACGGACACCATACAGATATAGTTAATGGAGTCCATTGTGCTCCATATGTGACCTTTGTTGTAGGGATCCACCTATCTATTGTTCTGGTCCTTCTGGAAACCTCCATAACATTCATACCTTGTTACTTATATGGCAAGATATGTTGTACAAAACTATGCATAGAATATGTCCCCACAAACTGGACCTTGTCCCAGCAAAGTTTATAGTATAATTCCCTAATACATAATACATACATAACATTGATTTCATAGTGAGAGTGTATCCACATGTTCAGATCTTAAAGAGAATACCCAATTCAAAAGCAATAGAAAAAATCACCACAGAATGTGTAGCTACACTGAATGCATAGCTGCAGTAGAGGGTCAGATTTCTGCATGGATTCTCTGTAAAATACAAATCACAAGTGTGGGAAGAATTTAGAATGTCCACAGACAAATATGGGGAGAGCAGGCATTCCGCAAATCTCAGAGATATTGCTCTAGTGGCAGTTAAACCCATGACATTTTGTGATGAAAAGATTCTCAAGATACTAGGCTACACCACATTCTAAACGGCTCTTCTCTGCCATCTTTTGAGGCTCTGTAGACTGATCCACAAATCCCACTTTCTTATATAGTTTATCATTAACTTACCTCTGTTATTAATTCTCTTGTTGGAAAGTCTAACTAAACATCACCGTAGAATCCTTTATTCCAGATTCTTTGCCCCAGGCCCATATAATTTCACTTATACAGTATATGGTCTGATTTTCGGAGCAGTGAACCCTGGGAACCTTGTAGAAAAGGACCTGTGTGTAGACTATAGATTGAACAATAGCATGCAATGTCAATCAGATGCTTCTAAGGCCAGCAGGATATTGTCACGTATTAAAAAGGGTATAGACTCATGGGACAGGGATGTAAGAAAGGATGTTCTAGGGTTGGAAAAGGTACAACGGAGGGCCACAAAACTGATAAGGGGCATGGAGGACCTCAGTTATGAGAAGAGATTAAATGGGTTACATTTGTTTAGTCTTGAGAAGAGGCGTTTAAGGGGAGACCTGATAAACCTTTATGAAAATCTAAATGGCCCATACAAGAAAAAGCTGTTTTTTAAACCCTTCCACACACTGCAGAAAAAAAATCTGCAGTGGAAATGCGGAGATTTAAAAAACGCTTGCATTTTTGTAAATCGCAGCATGTCAGTTATACCTATGGAAATGTTTTCTTTATGGGTATAATAGAGGCAGAAAAACTTTCTGTGAAAAATGCTGTGGTCTTTTCCGCAGTATTTTTTGGCTGTGGTTCGCTACATGGGTCCTTAGACAAGGGCTGGGGGGGGTACTCCCTCCATCTAGAGAAAAAAAGGTTTAATCTCCAGAGACAACAAGGTTTCTTCACCATAAGTATGGTAAGTCTTTGGAATGGCCTACCCCTAAAGCTCACACAGGTCAAAGAAGCAACAGCTGACAGCTTCAGAAATTACTTAGATGCCTTTTTACAGCAAAAGACCATTGATGTTTATGGAAATATAGAATACTTATTTCCCTTATTGCCACAACATGGGCAGTTATTACTAGACACAACTTCCGATAGTGGTTGTATGGGTTATAGTTAGAGCAGAAAGCTCTGATGATCTGGGTAATCTTATTAGACTTTGGCAACCTTTTTTTCCTCCTCCCCGTCTCCATTGAATGGCTACCTGATGTACCCACAATGTCACTTACCTGCAGCAAACACAAACAGATTTTACTGTTTGATGGTTTGCCTATATTTTTGTTATGTATGACCTGTCTAAAGGATAGCCATCTGTGCATGACATTGGTCCTTCATGTATGTAAATTGAACATGTGTAGGTAAAAATTAATAAAAATAGATTAAACATAACCCTATGGCATCAGTGCTACAGAGTAGCTGTGCTAGCTATCAAACTATTATGCCATCGATATTGCTGTCTATACCCACCACATTACATTGTGTACAGCGTATATATGAACAGATTTATTTTTTTTAATTATCATTATTACTACTACTATTACTATTAAAGAGGAGTATACTGTTGTGGATATCTTTTCCCATACTGCTTTGTAATGGCAACCAGTTTAGAAAATGGCAGCTAATGTGAGAATCATATCATGAAACTTTCTTCAGCTTCATCTGGATGAGTCCCCCTTTGTTATATGGTGTTATACAGACAGACAGATCTGATAAATTAGGCCCAATGTATCTAATAGGAAAACCTTTTTGTCTATAGGAGCCATTTACAGCTCAACTTTCATTGCTCAAACTGCTCTGGTAAAATCTGTCTGACTGGCTGCTATATTAGTGTTCTTATTAGACAATTTTAATCATTACGCTCATTGTTTTCTAGGTAGATACAGAAATTGTGGTTTAGATTTCTTTTATGTGACTCTATTGCGTCGTGACCCCAGCTAACAGGTTTATCAATACAGCCCAGTGAAGAAGAATAAGCACTGACCCTATGACCTAGATGTCATTTTGGCGGGTTGCACACGATTCTGAATGAACGGCGTGGCCAGCGCACGGGCAGCACACGGATGTCATCCGTGTGCTGCCCTTGCATCAGCCGTGCTTTCACAGCCCCATTCATTCAATGAATAGGAGACACGGAAGCATGGCCGCAAAATCAGATAGGAATAGGACCTGTTCCATATTTTGCGGCCCGGACTGTCGGCCCGCACACGGGACCGTGTAATTCACGGTCATGTGCACGGGCCCACAGAAATGAATGGGTCAGTGTGCTATCCTGATAAAACCCAGATAGCACACTGACCTAGACTAAAGTAATTAGAAATAAATGAATGTAAGCAATGATATGATGAAATAGGAGGTGAGCTGTCTGTAGTCTGGACAGGTAAGATGTCTGCTCCAGTATTTTGCAGCAAGATGACACATCTGCTTAGTTACCAATAATGTAATTGTGAGGCGATGAGTTTTCATGGAATCATGTATCAGAGAGATGTGGGTCCCAGATGAAAGTATTTATCTAAATCCTAATTTTTCTCACGAACACAAATTCACTGATCTTAGAGGACTGCGTTTGCAGTTTCCTTATAAAGCACTATTATCGTTGATTATGTAAATAATCTGTTTTCCCTTAGTCTGAACAGCAGCACAATATGGGGGGGTATTTCTGCCCTTGTATGCTGGTAGGATAGGCGGAATTTTTAATTTACATAATTAATTAAGTGATACTCCCCTATAAGAGGCAAAGGAGACCTCCCCCCACTGTGTTAGTTATAAAGAATAAAGAAAAAACAACAATCCTTGATAAGGAGGGAAAGCTTGTGCTGCTGTTCGGACTAAGGGAAAACAGATTATCTAAATAATCAACGATTCCCTTATGTGCAACAGCAGCACAATATGGGGATGTAGCAAGTAGATCCCCTAGGGAGGGTTCTCTCGTACTACAGTACAGTATGAATGTCTAAAGGCAGTAACCTCTGAACTACGGATATCTAACCGATAGGGTTTAACAAAGGTTAGTTGGAATGACCAAAAGTGGCTGCACAAAACTGCTCAAAAGGCAAGACCGTCTCTCAGCCCAGGAGGCCGACACAGCCCTGGTTGAATGGACTCTGATGAATTTGGGTGATGTTAACCCGAGCAAAAAGAAATTGCTTCCTTAATCCCTCTTGATAAAGAGGGTTTGGAAGCCGTGAGACCTTTGTCTCTACCATATACAGGGTGGGCCATAAGTATGGATACACCTGGGTGGGCCATAAGTATGGATACACCCAGATAAAATGGAAGTGGTTGCTGATATCACCTTAACGTTTGTGGCATATTAGTACATGGGAGTGGGGAAACATTTGAGGCCCATGGCGGCCATCTGCAAAGACATCAAACACATGGAGAATTGCACAAGAAAAACAATGGTATCTGGGTGTATCCATACTTATGGCCCACCCAGGTGTATCCATACTTATGGCCCACCCTGTATATTAAGTAAAAGGTTCTCCAATTTTCTGAATGGCCGTGTACACAGAAGATAAATTTTTGGAGACACCAAACTATATCCAGTATATGGAGTTTTCCCCCCTCCTTGGAAGATGGAGCTGGGAAAGAAAACTGGTAAGGAGACCACCTGGTTGATATTAGCCCAAGAGGGCACCTTAGGGTTAGACCCAGGAATAAATCTGAGCTGGACCCCAAAGGAAAAAAAAATATATGGCTCTTCAGAAAGCCTGCAACTCTCGTATTCTTTTTGCTGAGGTGATAGCTAGCAAAGGAGGTGGTTTTGAAAGCCAGAAAGTTAAGATCCACCTTCTCCAATGGTTCAAATGGCGGGCCGCAGAGGCCAGAAAGAACTGTGCATAAATCCCAGTGGAACAGGAGCTTAAACCACTGACCTAAGTCTCATAGCACCCTTAAAAAATCTGGGAATTAAGGGGTTCTGAGACAAACTTTTGCTTAAGCAGGTGGATAGGGCTGAAACCTGTACCTTAAGTGTGACAGGGGAAAGACCCTTATCCAAGCCGTCCTGAAGAAAATTTAGAATCACTCTTGTAGATGGATTCGAACTATTCACTTCCTGTCTGGAACACCACTCCTTGAAGACATTACCTATCCTTAGGTAGCTTTTATTGGTGAACTCTACTCTTGCGCAGGAAAGGGTCTTCAGGACGACTTCTGACAGTCCTCTAGATTTCCATAGAGACTGAGCAACCTTCAGGCTGCCAGGTTGAATCTCCTCAGATCCTGGCACTTCTGAGTTCCTTGGAAAACCAGGTTCTGGATTGGGGGAAGCCTCCAATAGATCCCTCGACTCCTGAGCATGAGTTGGGAACATCAAGCTCTTTTTGGTTATCACTGAGGCTTGATCCTGTCTGACTTTCATCAATACTCTTGGTATCATGGAAAGTGGAGGGTAGATGTACGCCAGCCTGAACCTCCAAGGGATGGACAGGGCATGACCCTGACTTAACTGATCCGCTACTATGTTCAAGGAGCCCTTGATGTGAACTGCGGAGAGATGGGTCAGATTTTTCTCTGCCCAGGTGAAAGTCAGACCTGCCTCCCTGAGGAAGGAGAATTATCTGGTGCCTTCCTGTTTATTACAGTCACCAAGTTGTTGGATGGGATCTTGACAGCTCTTCCTTTGAGAAGAGGAGAAGAATGGAGGAGTGCCAGGTAACTGCTCTGAGTTCCCTCCAGATGGATGATGTCATCCTTTGTAGCCTGCTCCAGACTCTGTCTATGGTCTTCTCGTACAGATGGAATCCTCATCCTGAAAAGGATGCATCAGTCAACAGGGTCCAACGAGATTGGACCGTGGACATCTGACTTTTGGGTGTATCCACTAGTTGAGAGAAAGACAGGTTCCGAGAGAAAGTCTAATCCTCTTGTCAAGACTCAGAGGGCCATGATTTCAAACCCACAGTACTTCCGACTGGAGGGGACACATATGCCATAAAGCGCAAGGGACTGCATCGGCTGAGGCTGACATGAGACCTATGACTCTCATAGTTGTTCTGATGAACATCCGAGTGTCTTGAGAAGATACTGAAGCGCTCTGATTATCTTTCCTCTCCTTGTCGGAGGTAAAGAAATTTCTAGGGCAGAGTCAGGCTGAATCTCTTTCTGAAACTTCTTTCAAGTGGAAGGAATTACCTCTGACTTCTCCTGGTTATTAGCCTAGATACTGGAGAAAGACACAGCTGTCTGCAGGTGCTGGAGCAGGATGGTTTCTGACTAGGCTTTTATAAGCCAGTCGTCCAATATGGATGAACAGTCCTTAAAGTCTGAGTGCGGCTGTTACTGGATCCACCACCTAGGTAAAGGTGTGGGGAGCCGAGGAAATGCTGAAGGGCAGAGCCACAAACTGGAAATGTCACCTGTGGCCGGAAATTCTGAGATACCTTCTGTGAGGAGGATAACTGGAATATGTAAGTACGCATCCCTTAGGTTGAAAGTGACAAGAACATCGCTTTGCAGAAAAGGATGTGATCAACTTCCCGGTCTCCCTTCGGAAACGCTCTTCTCTAATAAGAGACTTAGATATATTAGGACGTTTAATCATGTATTGGTAGGAAGTCTAGAGAGTAGACCCCAAACCTTCTTCTGAGGGGGGAACTTTTTCAAGGCCCCCTTGCCCAAGTATTCCAGAATGGAATTTTCCAGTATAACCTGCTTCAGTGTAGGAAGAAAGCGGGTTGCGATGAATCTGTCTTGTGGTGGGCGAAGAAAATCGTCCGCATAACCCCGCTGTATTACTTGTAAGACCAAAGGTCTTGGATCTTCTCCTGCCAGAAGGAGAGAAAAAAGGGGAGAAGCATCCTTCAACAGGAATATTTGCCGCTACAGGAGACGAGAAGCTGGCAACAACAGCCGGTCTTCTTCCTTGGGGAACTTTACGTTCAGCACCTCTGGACTGATATCTAGCACGCCTCTGATATTGAAGCGGAGATTGAGGCGGTTGCTGCCTCGGCCACTGCTTTTCCTCTAAAAGACTGCGGATGGCACTTATCCTTTTTATCGTAAGACCTTCCATGATGTCATCCAGGCCTCTGCTAAAATGTAGGTAGGGAGCATAAGTTATACTTGGACGCATTGTCCGCTCTCCAAGGCTTCAATCATAATGGCCTTCTAGCAGCTGTAGAGAGGGCCAGAGATGTGTACGGACACTTCCGCTAGATAGTCTGCCGCCAAGGAAACCGACCCATAAGGCATAATAGATCGTCTGGAGACTCCGGAGTCAATGTCCCACTTCAGTTGGGCCAGATTGGAGCGCAGCTTATTCACTAGCTCATTGGAGGCGATGCCCACAGAAGCCTGAGCAGAGGCCGAGGAATAAGCCCTTCTAAGGATGCACTTCATGCGTCTATGTATAGAGACTTGGAGATTGGAGCCAACTTGCGCAGCGCAGTGGAGCAATTTAGTTACCACCATATCCACCTTAGGTGGGGGACCCAACGATCCTGCTAAGGGAAATAGGGTCCTAAATCTCCTGGATAAATAGGTTGCACTTTTTGGGATGTCTCCACTCCCCTGTCAAAGCTTTATCCAGTGTCACGTCCACTTGGAAGGCCGTAGGCCCCTATTGGTAGAACTAGAGGCTTCCCCAAGTTCAACATCACGGTCTCTGACCAGATGGACTTCAGCAGCCTAGGCATCCTTACCAAGGAAAAAAGAGGTCTGCTGGAATTTTCCAAAGTGTCTTCATCAGGCGAGTGCGTCTCACTGAGTATGTGAAATTCCTCCTCTGATGTAACTGACTGAGACTGTCTCTCAGTACAAGGCTTCTTAGAGATCTGAGAAATCGAGTCCCAGATTTTTTTCATGCTCCTCATACCATCAGGCAGAGGAATGTATAAACGAAATGTTTCAGCTTAGAGGAGCTTTCCCTCCTGGAGTTGCCGCTGCCACCGGAAGCAGAGGAGGACATCAGTCAGAACAGCATCAGGAGATTGGAAAAAATGCAGTCAGTAGCAAACAAAAGGAAGCGTACAGAGGCCTCCCCTATATAAGAGACAACCATTGTCTCAGGAGGAACGTTTAAATAGGTAGGGAGAAAACCATACTTACCCATAAAATTTATATACACAATCTCTTTCAGAAACCCTTAACGGGGTCTTTAATACCACTACAGCGGTAAAGAGAATGGCCTAAAACTAGTCCGGTAGCGCAATACAGCAGTACAGAAAGTAGGCTGTAGAAGTGTAACAGAAAAAAATGGTCCCAGGAAAACAGGACCTGCAAAAAAGTTCCGGAGCTGAAATGACAACCTCACTTTCCCCGGATTTAACTGTTTTTGTGGCAGTCTGGGATTGAACCATAACTGCATCAGAAGGCAGTGTAGGAAACTTGTGTCTGAGATGCTGTGATCTGTTGTAGCTGAGCACAAACATCTGAAGCATAAGCTCTGCTGAAGAGCTAAACCAGGCCAGGAGCTGCATAATGGTTATATATAAACCCTGCAACACAGCCTCCAAGGCTCAGAAACAGACACACACAGTATGCACAACCTGCCCAGCCGCAAAAATCTCACCTGAGATCCGACAAGGGCAGGCACACCCAGCTCAGAATTGCCACTGACAGAGAGTGCAGCAGGTAGAAACAAGGAAGCTTCAGGAGTAAAAGCTCCCAAGGAAAGAGATGAACAACAGAAGAGGAGAAAAGTTACTAAAATGTAGTTAACCTTCCAAATCCTTTTTAGGAAAAAATGGGAGGACAAAGAGCCTCCCTCCACCTGTCCCACCACACAGGACAGAAAAAAACACAGTGAGGGGAGGTCTCCTTTGTCTCTTATAGGGGAGTATCACTTAATTATGTAAATTAAAAATTTCGCCTGTCCTACCAGCACACAGGGGCAGAAATACCCCTATATTTGGCTGCTGTTGGACGTAAGGGAATAATTATTCTTTTCATGAGGGATCCAAATACAGAGCAGGAAAGGAACAGTAGTTTTAGGCCATTATTGGACATGGCGAAGTAGTGTAGATTTACTTACCGAACTTTACCCTGTGTATCTGTGGCAATTTTTTTATTTTTTTTAACTGTAGTTTTTATTAAGGTTTTACATAATAAAATATACATCAACAAGAAGAGGTAAGGAGTTGCCGCAACATGCGGTATAACAGTCTAGCTAAATATATCACAACCAAAGAAAACAAAAAAACTGTGGTAAGACAGACAACAACAGACACCAGACCAAACAGAGGGGGGATGAGAAAGGAGAAGGGGGGGGGGGAGTTGGTCAGAATCAAAAACCATGTACAATGCAATAGGAGTCCCAGTGTGACCAGACAGCATTAATGGCATCAACGGTGTGGTTAAGGGTAGCGGTTAAAAATTCTAAGCTACGAATGTCCTTCATCCGGGCCACTAGCTCAGGCCCCATGGGAGGGAGAGTCTGCTTCCAATGTAGGGTAATAAGAGTCTTAGCTGCAGTGCACAAATAAAGGAACAGCCGAGACGTTTTCTTGCCTAGATGTTTGGGAGGCAAATTGAGTAAATAGGTCACGGGATCCAACGGAACCCCCTTAATAAAGAGGGCATCAGTGAGGAGTTTCACATCCGTCCAGAAAGAGCGGAGGGCAGGGCAATCCCAGAAAACATGGCACACTGTACCCAGCGAGGCCTGACATCGCCAGCACGAGGAGGGGATAGAGGGATTAAAGGTGTGGAGCAAAGCTGGCGTGTGATACTTGTCTGTGGCAATTTAAAGTATAATACATATGGATAGGGTTTTTAAAACCCCATCCACACATGGCAGAAAAAAAAATTCAGAAATGAGCATGCTGCAGATGAAATCCACAACAAATGAACAACAAAATACATACTTAAGACATGCAAATTTTGTTACGGATTGATTATGCAGTTATGGCAAAATCCATAATGAAAAATACCTGCCTTGACCTACACTAAGCATTAAAGGGCGTCTACCACCACCAAAAGTGTTTCTAAGCCAGTTAATAATAATAATAATAATAGTCCTTTAATAGTCCCACAATGGGGAAATTCAGTGTGTTACAGCAGCAAAGATAAGCAGATACAAATACAAATACAACATGTACAGGAATGTTCCAAGGTGAGAGGCATTACATTAATAGCAGACAGACAGATAGGACGTAGCAGAGGAGGGGGGGGGGGATTTAACAGGCAGAGAGATATTTCAGTTCTCTGTGTGTAATGATCTCCGCTTAGGTCGGTGTTGGTTGTACAGCCTAACCGCGGTGGGGAGGAAAGACTTCCGATAGCGCTCCTTCTCACACCTAGGGTGGAGCAGTCGGTCACTGACAGTACTGCTCAGCGCGATCACAGTCTCATGCATGGGATGGGACTTCTTCTTCTGCATGGAGCTCACCACGGACAGTATCCTTCTGTCACCCACCACCTGCACTGGGTCCAGTGGGCTCCCCAGGACAGAGCTGGCCCTTCTAATCAGCTTGTCAAGTTTATTTCTGTCCCTGGTTGATATACTGCTTCCCCAGCAGGCCACTCCAAAGAAGATGGCTGATGCCACTACCGAGTTGAAGAAAGTTCTAAGAAGTGCCCCCCGGATTCCAAAGGCTCTCAGTTTCCTAAGCAGGTAGAGCCTGCTGTGGCCCTTCCTGTACAGGGCCTCCATATGATCTGCCCAGTCCAGCTTATTATTAAGGAGCAAACCCAGGTACTTATAGGTGTTCACAATCTCGATGCCCGTCCCCAGGATGTCCACTGGATTTGGAGGGCATCTGCCTTTGCGGAAGTCCACCACCATCTCCTTGGTCTTCCCCGCGTTAATCTTCAGGTGGTTCCAGTGGCACCAGTCCACAAAATCCTGGTTCAGTTCTCTGTACTCCCTGTCATCATCATCTGTGATGAGACCCACTATTGCAGAGTCGTCAGACTACTTCTGTAGGTAGCAGCTGGATGAGTTGCACCTAAAATCTGCAGTGTACAGTGTGAAGAGGAAAGGGGCGAGAACCGTACCCTGAGGTGCCCCCGTATTACAGATCACGGTACCTGACACACAGTCTCGGGCTCTCACGTATTGAGGTCGATTTGTGAGGTAGTCTAGGATCCAGTTGGAGAGGTGGTGGTCCACTCCAGCAAGGCCCAGCTTGTCCCTCAATAACCTGGGCTGTATGGTGTTAAAAGCACTGGAGAAATCAAAGAACATTATTCTCACTGTGTTCCCTGGTTTCTCCAGGTGAGACAGAGCCCTGTGCAGAAGATGGATGATGGCATCATCTACCCCAATGCCCGGCCGATAAGCAAACTGGAGGGGGTCCATAGCGGGGCTCACTAGAGGGCGGAGATGTGTGAGAACCAATCTCTCCAAGATCTTCATCAGGTGGGATGTCAGTGCTACAGGTCTGTAGTCGTTGAGGTCCATAGGGTGGGGTTTCTTTGGAACTGGTACCACACAAGAAGATTTCCATAATTCAGGGACTATTTCCTGCCTCAGGCTCATATTATACATATATGTAATTATACCACACAGCTGGTCCCCGCAAGTCTTAATTAGCCTTGCACTGATGTCATCTGGCCCTGCGGCTTTCCTCGCCTTGATCTTTTTCATCTCCTTCCTCACCTGGGCCCGTGTGAAGGTCAGACTGTGGCCAGATAAAGACGGATTTCTGGATTTACTGGTCTGTTGGGAAGTGGCTGCATGGGGAGAAGTCATTGTGGTGGGGGAAGCTGAAGGACATACTGGGGTGGGAGGAGCTGGTGTGTGATCAAATCTGTTGAAGAATAGGTTTAGTTCATTAAGCCAATTAACATCTGCCTCAATCTGGCAGACAGACTGTTTATGACCCGAAATTGACTTAAGCCCCTCCCAGACCCCCCTTATGTCTTTTCTTTCCATTTGCTTTTCCATTTTTTCTTTATAACTGGCTTTTCCCTGCCTGATTTGATGCCTCAGCTCCTTTTGTACTTCCCCCAACCCCTCCTTATCTCTTGTCCTGAATGCCATCTTTTTCTCCTTAAGTAGTGTTTTTATATCAGAGTTAATCCATGGTTTGTTGTTGGAGAAGCACCTCACCACTTTTGTGGGTACTGTGTTGTCCACACAAAAATTAATGTAGTCTGTTATGCAGTGTGTGAGTCCTTCTATATCTTCTCCATAAGAATCCTGCAGCACTTCCCATGCGGTTGTGTCAAAACAATCCCTCAGAGCCTCATCACTCTCCTCGGACCATATCCTCACTGTGCGGGTGACAGCTGGTTCTCTACGTACAAGTGGCTTGTACACAGCCACTGCTGTTGTAGTGGCTGTTACTATTTTGTTTCTTCCTGTCTAGAAAATCAGTTTTCAATCCACATGCAAATGAGATTTTTGGTGTATCAGACACAAGGCTGTGCCTACCAGAGAATCCATTTTTGTCTGTGGTCATCATCCAGTACCATCCCATAACATAATGATTAACAGGCCCCAAAGTGTGGTGACAACAGGTAAAACCTAGTACTACAGCAGATGCAGCCATGCTTGGATTTGGCGGATGTACCATACAGATTAAAAATTTAATTTCTTGACAACTAGATTACACTTTGAAACAAAAAAGGTATGATCACTATTGTCACTAACATCCTTTACAATACGTGGCTCAGAAGTGGTTTTGGTGATGGTAGACTACCTTTAACATCCAAGTGTCATTTCACCGTTAACTCACATTCAGTATACTTTAATGGGACATAGGAGATGTACATTTTACTTTAAAAAGGGGAGTACAAAATAACAGGCCCAAAGCTGGATCATTCACATTCAGAATTGTCTACAGTGTCAAGACACTCCAATCTATATAGTATTGAAACATTCTCTGTGAGGTATGCGAATCTTTCAAGCACCTTTACCCTTTGTCTAGGCTATTCTATATTCAGTGACTTTATTAATAATGTATGTCACGTAGATGAACCTTATCTAATTGTTGATAAGCTGTATGCACTGCCTAGCAATATTTAGCTTTAGTCATCTGGTAATAAATAGCAGCAATATTGGACATTTGCTTTACACAGCATCATCTTTAGGAGTGCCTGAGTTTAAGTGATCTCTGTTTTCATTCCAAGAAAGTCACTGGTAAGAGAATGAGAAAAGAGGCATAAAAGATACAGAAAGATCCAATAGTCATCTTTGTAAATATCTGAAAAGAATATCTGAAAGCTTTTTTTTATTAAAAGTGGGTTTGCATGTTCTAGCACTTTGTGGCTGAGCTGTTGTTGCTCCTAGACACCTCCACTTCACGATAATATCCCTATAGTTGAGAAGGGCATATAAAGCAGATTAGAAATTTCATAAACTAACTTGTGCAAAGGTGGCATCCTTCAGCAGTGCCATATTTCGTATCACTCACATTGTCAGTACCAGCCTTACATGCTGGAGTTTCTTAGTGTGTTGCATTCTCTTTGCCCCAGGCTGCTGCATATGAAAGACTTTCTAGCATGGGCAGGTGATCTTTTTTTCTTCTTTTATGTCACTCTTTCTTTCACATATCATAAGATTGTAGGGCCCTTTCTAAATGTACTTTCTGAATTAAAGTCCCGCAAAACATGTTGGAACACTATACATAAAGAATATTACTATTATTATTATTTGTATTATTCATATCAGGTGCAGATTGAGTCTGGTCCATGTTCTAGTGAAACCTAAGACTGCAGTGTTCATGCATCCATAGTAATGTCACATTACATACCATTATATCCCAGTGGCTTCTTTGAAATCTGTCATAATTATGGAGGTCCTAAAAATTTTTAGTTTAGCACATCTAAATCTGATAATTATAGTATGTAGGTCGTTTTTACTTTACTATAGTGAAAATTTAAAGGGGTTGTTTAACAAACAAGACTTATCCTCTATATTTCACAGGATCGGAGACAAGTGTCCGATGACTAGTAGTTGTAGCAATGTTCCACCATTTCAGTGTAGAGATGGTTACATATTCGCACTGCCACTCCATTCATAGTCTATAAGACGGGTGGAAATAGCCAAGTATAGTGCTCAATTAACTTCAGTAGTCCCATACCGGAGAATCTGTAATGTAAGCAATGACCTGTAAACACTAAGAAGACATAAGTGTAGCTATCAAAAGGAGCAAGATAGATAAAGCAATATAGTGGGTAAAAAAACTTCAGTTAGCTTAAGCTACAAGTTTGAATATGATCCTGGAGATGGGAATACCCATTTAAGGACTGAAAGATATTCAATGAAGAATACTGATTTAAAAAACAACAACTTCCACATAGATAGAATTGTGTGCTGAGTGGCTAGTGAGTGAAACCGAGTAAGTGAATAACTGGTAGCCAAACTGCTGGAAACATTCTTTCATCAAGCAAACATTTGTAAAAATAACTATAAGAAATCTAGATCCGAATCTGTCTGCTTGGAAGCGTTTCATGATAAATTGCCATTTAAATGGAGGAATATTAAAGGGAGAGGAGCCAAATTCCTTTACCTTCTGTTCATAGCAGGCAAATGATATGTGACTTGATATGATGCTGTTGTGGGTGGTGTAAACAGAATATTGCATGCGCATTAAATAAATGTGAATAAGAGACGCGGCTGTACTGGAGGTGAGTCTGCCCCTATGCCAGAGCATACAAGCAAGGCATAGATGTGGAATGTCAGGTGAGACTTTGGGAAGGCAGATATAAGCCAGGAATAGCAATAGGTGGTAGGCAGAGATAAGGTTAGCAAAGAATGGTATTGCTGACGTAGCGCTATATTTTGTAAAGCAATTTTGACAATATTATTTATCAGTAGGGAATATTTATTACAACCTCAGTTACTGAGGGGTGAGTTCGGTTTTATGTGTAAAATGGTTATTACAGGTTCCCCTTAATGCTGATAATCAATATTATTAACTGTTTATTAACTGATCAGTAACATTCTCCTTTACTCCATCTTGAAGATCAATCTGTGTTTAGGCCTCATCTGCATTATGTAGTCTCTAGGAATAACATACAACTCTCACAGATAAGATATAAAAGACAACTTCACTTAAAGAGGACCTTTCATATCCTTTAACATCGTCAGTATTATATACTGCTAGAAAGCTGAATTCAGTGCATTGCAAGCTTTGCTGGTATGCGCCCCAGTGCCAGAGATATCGGTGTGTTAGTTTTGGCACAATATACCTTCACTGTCAGTACTTCATTCCTCACAGCCCAATAATGACGCTGAACTGTAAGGCTCGCCCTTCTGACAGTGGAGGGATATTGGTGCCGAAATTAACAGAACTGATATCTCTCACACTGGGGCGCATAACAGCAAAGCTAACAATGCGCTGCATTCAGCTTTCTACTGCGATATAATACCGCCAATGTCAGAGGACATAAAAGGTCCTTTTTAAACACAGTAACATACAATGCATAAAGCAATTAGTTACAACTCCAAGATAGTGGTCATATAACTGCACATGCACCATGTATCCATTTTATAGTCTAACAATACAGTATATAGACAAGATGCAGTGCACATTTATTCTCCATCTTGGACTTCAACGAACCCCCAATGATCAAGTGCATTTATACTAACGACATATCTGCCTATCCAGAATTCATTGGGGCAGATTTATTAATCCCTTTACACCAGCTTTCTGGTGTAAAAGGATAATATTTTGGCGCACATTTGGTGCAAGGCCATTCCTTCTGCCAAACATGCGCCACAACCACTTTTCCACACCACGTTCGCCACATTGTGCGAATGTGGGCAGATTGGGCAAGGTGGGGACGCCTCAGCTCGACATATTTATTACAACTGACGCCAGTTATAATGGAATTATAATGGATATCTATAGGGATATATAGTGGGATATATAGCGGATCTATATAGGAATCAGATCTTCAGAGACTAACAAGAGTAAGTTCATATTTTTTCATTAATTATGATATGTGTCCTTGTTTCTATTTTGTTTTTTCTAATGCATTATTATTATCACCGCTTCTTTTGTTTCATATGCAATTATGGTTTTTTTTGCATTTCTTTTTTTATTATATTGATGAATATTATTATATATGTCTATTTTGACAATGTTGTCATATGACATGGGCCATTAGTAGTAATTTTTGGATTCTTTTATTTTCATTTTGTTTGTTTATTCATATGTTATGTGATTAAGGGGTGTATGTTTTTTTGTGGCTATATATTCCTGGTACTAGTATGTTACAACATGCCATGACTAAGAGACATGTGTCTCGAGATTATTAGACCTATGGATATATTTTTTTTAACATGAAGATTAAAAGCTATATTTTATTCTAACTACAATGTTTTGGTTTGGTGCTGATCAATTTTTTTGGGATATAATGGATATCTATGCTAGTTTCCATTCTGCCCCAGGTACGTCTGGCAGCTTTATGAAGAGGCAGGAACCTCTTCATAAATCTTGTTCCTTGCACTAGCATGTCCTTTATTAAGACTGGCATACGATACACTTAATAAGTCTGTCCCATTGTGTCTGTGATGTAAACATAGGCAGGGGAATTAGGGATGAGTAGTTACTGAAAATCATGTGTCAGCTTTGTCACATTGCCAGTGCTGAAATAACTGCTGTGATCATCTAGTGATCTGTGATAATTTTGGTGATAAACTAGTTTTTTATATAGGCACAGTCCTTTCCACAAACTTTGCATAAATGAATAATACAGTCGATTATAAGAAACATGCCTCTTTTTGCTGTTAAAAGGTTGTTTCCCTATCCCCCATCCCTCTGCTAAACTGCCTTTCACTCTGAAAAGTCTGCTATATTTGTATCCAGGCCGACTGTAGGTCACATGACTCAGAGAATATATATATATATATTGTCGGGGGCAAGTCCCCCTGGGATGGATGTCACCGTAATCCTAATTAAATAAATAACCAGTTTCGAGCGCTCGGGAAACAAGACGTACACAGGTATCGTGTATGAACCGTTTCTACTTTATTACGTAGTTCAATACAGTTTTAAAAGCAAGCTCAATTGCATAACAGTCATGTGATCAATATACATATATGGTCTTTCCAGTTCCGTTATATATACTGGTGCATTCAATAAATTAGAATATTTTTGAAATCTTCATTCATTTCAGTAATTCAGTTCACAATCAGCAGTCTTCCATGATTGTGTGTCCTACTGAACCAGACTGAGGGACCATTTAAAGGCTTAGGAAACCTTGGCAGTCGACACACTGAATTTACAATACTGAACTTTTTTACAATATTAAAATTTTCTTAGATTTGGGTTTTCATTACCTGTAATCCATAATCAACATTTACAGAAATAAAACACTTGAAATAGAACACTGTGTGTAAAGAATGAAGAAAATATAGGAGGTCACCTTTTTTAATTTCATTACTGAAATAAATAAATGTTTAAAAGCTATTCTAATTTATTGAGATGCACCTGTGTGTGTGTATATATATATATATATATATATATATATATATATATATATATATATATATATATATATATGCCAATGGAGAGGGAAGAGGCGAGGAGTGAGCAGGAAGTACATAAGATGAAAGAAAAAACAGGTTTAGTCTGATGCTGAAGCTAAATAGGACCTTTCAAGCATAATCAAAGTACTTTACTCACATTGGTATAAGTTGGTACTTTCCTTTATATGCTCTGCATGTTTATGGGGCTATTTCTAAGTAAGAGAGAGAACTAAAAACTTCAGATATAGCATGCAGACCAGGAAACTGCTAGTAAAAAAACGAGTATAAGTCATACAATAAAATAGTGTTACTCATGTGCACACACACTACAGCTTATCCTTTAAAGTCAAAGGAAATGACAGGTACACTTTAACTTTAGTGGATTGGTAAGCATAATACAACATTAACTATAACATCTAATTTTGGTTGGGTGAACCAGTAATAGATTGGAGTGCTGATTGGAAGGCCCTGAAGACTCACCTATTCAGGAAGGCCTACAACCTCCAATAACGCTACTGTCAACACACCACCATCTGTACAGCCTCTCCCCTCACCTTCTGTCTCTATCCCTCTTCCCTCATAGATTGTAAGCCTTTGCGGGCAGGGCCCTCTATCCCACTGTGCCAGTTGGTCACTGTTAGTATTATATTTGTTTTCTATATTTTGTGTACCTTATGTAAACCCTCAAATGTAAAGCACCATGGAATTAATGGTGCTATATAAATAATAATAATAATAATTACATCAATGTATATGTCATTAGTGGGCCTAAATTTATTCTTATTTACTAAATGCCCTTTATTGAACATCCTTACGCATGTAATGTCACACTAATGTAGAAATGTTAGAGGTGTGGAGTAATGTGCTTGAGGTGCCTTCAGTAGGTGTAGTTTTGTTGTGTGACAGGCTTGGTGCAGGGACTGGATACAACATTTTTGATCAGGGTGGAGTACACAAGTAGAATATTAACAGTATGAAGAAGGACAAAAAAACATTTTTCAATCTGTAGAAACAAAATAGCACGATGTTTAGTTCATGGCAACCTAAACCCTGGTCATAACAGCATGCAATGTGATCACACCTCTTAGCCACAGACAAGACACATAAATGTTGTAAAGGCACTACAACCAATGTGCAGTCCATTTAGAGGGGTTGGAATGACACATAAAATGAGTCCAACTGGTGGGTGTCTGAGAAATATGACCCCTCAACTACTTAATATAGTCCTGGTCATTTTAGCTCTGTATCACTCATGCATATTCCCTCCTCATTTGACTAAGTTTCCTCATTGTGGAAACTCATAAGTACTTTCAATCACCTTTATACTTAAGGGACTGTTCACACAGTGGAATCTGCTGCTGATTTTGAGGCTTATTCCACCCCAAAATCAGTGGCGGTTTCTGCCCTGATTCTGGCTCCCATTGTTTTCAATGAGAGGCAGAGATTGGAGCAAGATGCTGAAAAAAAACCTGCCGCAGAACTTGCTGCAGATTCCGCAGCTATTCAGCCACAGTGTCTACAATGCAAGACTCCCTGCTGATTAGGCCCATTCACCTGGGCCTAATAAGTGGCAGAAAGCTGTGGCAGGGGACAAAAAATGAAGAGGAATCTGGCGCGGATGTCCTCCTCAAATTACTCTTCTTTTTCCATAGTATGAACAAGCTCTATAAGGAATGTATTGTCAGTTTTTAAAATGTATTTATTAAAAGCAGATCATGAAATTTATAAATTTTTTCTAATCTGTTTTCATTTCATGATTTTAGATTTTTTTATTCTATTTTTTTGCACCTAATTATGCGGGTGGTCGTCTTGTCTGAGCTTCTCCTCCGCTGTGCTAACACCACTTAGTGATATGCTTTACAGCAGAGGTTCTCAAAGACCGGACCGCGGACCAGTACTGTGCCGTGGATCACTTGGTACCGGGCCGGCCTGTCATCAAAGACCTCTGTATGTTACTAGATGTTGGCTGGAGCTCCTATGCTGTGTGCAATACATAGCATGGGAACATCAGCAGACACCTGGTGCAGGACCTCTTTTTGAGCACACATCCTGTGTTCAGGAACAGATCCCGAGAGCTGCATTAGTGACCAGGTAAGTGTAAAGTAATTGTAATTATAGTTACAGTATGTGGGGGACTATTACAGTATTATTAACTGTGTGTGTGCGGGGGCACTATAATTGTAATATTGCCCTACTACAGTTATAGTGCCACCCCCAGTTAATAACAGCCCCCAAAAAGTAATGTTATGAACTATGGGGGCACTATAACTGTAATAGTGCCCTAGTAGTGCCCACCCCAGGTAATATCTCCCCCTACACAAACACAGGTAATATTACCTGTGGGGGGCACTACTAGGGCACTATTACAGTAATAGCGCCCCCCACCCAGTTAATAACATTACCTGTGGGGAGTAGACTATTACCTGCGAGGGGGGCATTATTAGGTCACTATCAAGGTTATTGTGCCCCCTCACAGCTAATAACAGTCCCCACACAGGTAATGTTATTAACTGGGGGCACTATAACAGTAATAGTGTCCCCCCCCAGTTAATAACTACCTGTGGGGGGACTGTTATTAACTGTTATAGTTATAGTAACCCTAATAGTGTCAATCCCCACCACCACAGGTAATGTTGTTAACTGTGGGGGGGGCACTATTACTGTTATAATGCTCCCCAGTTCATAACATTACCTGTGTGTTTGGGGGGACTGTTATTAACTGGGGAAGGGGTCACTATTACAGTAATAATGCCCCGTGAGTGATGGTTCCCCCTAATTGAATGAGGGCCCCCTCCACCCTACCCCTATGCTTTTATTGAGTGAGTTGTCCATACCACCAATAAGTTATGTTTGATATGGAGAGCTCTCCCTTAATAAAGTATATGGAACTGTATAAATGTAATAGTTAAATATGCCCAATCGTCCAACCCTGTCTCGCCGCTGAAAACCCCGGCCTCGAAACTCCGCCGGGCCACGGGAAAATTGGCCTACATGTAAGTGGTCCTTGGTACAAAAAAGGTTTGGGACCGCTGCTTTACAGCATAGTCATGACTATAGGCAGTAATAGTCTGGAGGTGATTCATTGAGGTCTATGGGGAAGTTTTCTAGACTTGCTCTGTGAGGGGGGAGCAGATAAACTGTGACATAATTTATTATCACTAGTGGATGTAATGATGGGCCACTATGGCTGTTATCTGTAGAGATGTGAACCTCTATTATGATACTGTCTGTCTTGTTTGTGATATAATTATGGTTACTGCTGCAAATGAAAAATCAATGTAGAATTAGCAAATGTAAAGCTGCTACTAGGCTCAGTGACAAAGTGAAAATTGCAGGATATTATACTTTTTTTAAAAAAATATAGTGACATGGAAATTAAAAATAAAAGCATCAAAATCCTTTAAAAAATTGTTTCTCATAAAAACTTGGTTTAAAAATTGGCCATTTAGGGTGATACACTCATGTAATTTTTTTTTTACTAATTTACTATTTTCTAAAAATTTCTACCATGTAAGGCCTATTACAAGAACAGAAGTTTTGTGCCTTGAATGAACACTAGCACAGGGACCAAGGAGGTGGTTAGCGACACAAATATTTTCTTGGTGTTCTCATAATACTTGTATTATGCATTGTTCCTTTAGGTCCTGTGTTAGGCATAACATAGTGTGAAAATTTTGCGCAAAATATTTCTTTAAGAAATTCAACTGTGATGATTCTGCTTAAATATGGCTATAACTCAGAGATGTATTTTGATCTCTGGGTATATTATCTCCCTTCTTACCTGCATTTGTTCATAATGTGCGCAGCTATAAGCCTAGGTGTATATTGGCAGTAGTAGCAACACTGGAACAATAGGGCTTTGTATCCATCCCAGCAGGGCTCCATTGTATTCCTACACAGCTCTGAGTGATCAAAGAAACATGCATTGTGTAGGGAGATCAGACCTGGCTGATAACATTGTATCATTCCACTTGGTCTCAGCTCAATACAAAAGAATCTGGACTTGAGTTCATTATTCAATCAGACTTGCTGCCGCCGGTGACCTCATTCTGGGAGGTGGCATAAAGGGTATAAAAGATGAGGTAAGAGGCAATGGGAGGAGATTTTTGGGCTGAGATTGGGCTGAGACTACAAGAGTTTACTGAGAGACTGTGATGAGAGCATGCAGGCTGGAATATACTGTGATGCCACATGCTAGGAGTTAATGCCACATGCCAAGAAGCCTCCACTGGGTGATTCACACATGACAGAGCATGTGTGAGTGTTGGACTATAGAGCCACATCAAGGAGATGCATGGTAAAGTAATTATTTCAATGTTATTCCCTTTTTATTTTTATTGTACTGTATCTTGTAACTAGTAACTGTTAATGCTTGCATACATCTGCATATCTGTTCTGAACTGCATGTGTTAGATGTTAATACCGACCCATTTAAGGGGTTAATAAATATATAAAATTTAGAAAGCTTGTCTTGTATTTATCTTGTGAACCCAGCACTCACTGGCGGTGAGTGTGGTTTTTATGAAAGAAGACTCAGGTGTGAGCCAAAGCGGTGTTGGCGCACTGAGGATCTTTCACACCAACCGTATACTGCATTAAGCTAGCCTTAGTGCACCCTAAGGATTCCAAATATGTTGAATTCAATAGAGTGGCGAGATACTGCATAATGGTATATGTCAGCTTTCATTATGATTAATATCTTTTCTGTTTGGCTTTTGAAGACAACTATGAGATGTGTAGCACTCTCAATAACAATGAAGGGCCAAAAATGACTAAACAACACAAATAGAATAGAATTAGAAATAGAAATAGAATTTTTTTCCTGTGAAAGTCCTAATTTTCATAGCATCATGTAATGTGACACTAAAACTCTCATTTAAATACATAGTGGAAATAAGATATATCACTTGGATAAACAACATGGTAATACATGTCCCAATTACTCCCTTAATAATCTTACTACCTTAAATAAAACACTCACTCTTTTAATTTGGATAAAACAGGCCGCTATGCCTTTATTAAGGGTTACCAAATAGAATGATAATAATAATAGTAATAGTAATAAATATATAATAAAATAATGATCATAAATAATAATAATATTACTAATAAATAAACCATAAATAATCTCCATAAATAATTAAAAATCCACCAATTCATCAGATCATATGTATAAACAAGTCCCCCCAGCAGAGACTAAAATGCCCCACTAATAAAGCATCGCGGCAAAGTACAGATTTGTCCATATCAAGGGAGAGGGGCAGGTGCTGCTCCATACTTTACATGGCGAACTGAAAATCAGCTGTGGAACGGACCTCATTTTTAAATGCTGAGATTCCCGCCACTAGCACCAACTGTCCAATCAGCTGATTGGGTGTGATAAATTCTAGACACCATGTCCCAGGCGACATGAGCATCCATTCCCGAGCAACTTATTTTCAAGTGAGGTGTTTGCAGCCTGAACATGCAGTCATGAGAAAAACCAAATGGCATCCTCTTTTAATTCTATGGTTTTATGTATAAGGACATAAAAAAAAAACATTTGGTCCTCAGAAGGTCTTAAAATTAGGTAAATAATGCTCAGGTAAACAACAAAACACAACAGATTTCATTATTTATTCAAGAAAAAAAAAAGCCAAAAAGGAAAAGTACATCCAATGAATCAACAATTCATAGAACCACCTTTAGTAGCAATAACCTCAAGTAACCTTTTCTTTTCTTTTCAAATAACCTTTTCTGCATGACTTTATCAGTCTCTCATATTGGTCTGGAGAAATTTTGTCCCACTCTTCTTTATAAGGTTTGTGGGCATTTATTGGGCATTTTATGCACAGTTTTCATAAGGTCCCACCATAGCATTTCAATTGGACTGCAGTCTGGGCCGTTGCTCTTTTTCAGCCATTCTATTGTAGATTTTCTGATGTGATTCGGATCATTGTCCCGTTTCATGACCCAGGTATGGTCAAGCTGTAGCCGTTGAATACAGGGCATCTGAATAGATTCTATGGTATATAGACGAGTTCATAATCAACTCATGCAAGGTGCCCAGATCATGTGGCTGCAAAGCAAGCCCCTGTCAACCTCTGTTGGTGTGAGATTTGGTGTGAGATTGATATTATCTGTGTTTCATAAAACATGGCATTGTGCATTATGGCCAAATATCTCCACTTTGGTCTCCTGTAGGTTTGTTCAGATACAACTTTGCAGATTGTGAAGGATCTTGTCTTGCCAAGCCTCTTGACACTCCTGCGACCAACCTTCTTTCTTAACCTCCCACTCACACGCCGTGAGTGGGAGGTTAAGAAAGGATATGATAATATGAAATGAGCTTTTTAAATTTTATACTGTATATTTATTAATCCAAGTGGGTCGATACTAAGCATTAACATATACAGAAATATATATCAATGAATAATCAAGCAGATATGGGTAAAAGCAAAACTACAGTACAGAAAATAAAATGGGAAATTAAAGATAGAAAAATACCGGCACAAGTCCGTTTCTCTAGGCCACAGCAGGTTTTTAAGCCTAGGGTGCTTTCTTAAGCAAGTTACAGAGCATGTGTCTCCTACATGCTGTCCGGAACAAAGGAAAAGGCTTCAGGCCTCAATGCTAGGCCCATGCTCAGTCCACAGCACCACATGTGCTCACATCCTCTCCAAGATAGGAACTTCTTGCTGCCTCTTTCCTGAGTGACCAAGAATCTAGGTCTCATTTCAGCATATGGTTAGTGCCCCACCCACACCTCCTCCCCTCCTTTGCAGAACCTTCGGAAAGATGGATACCTTCCTAGGTGCTGGTAGAGATGTGTGTCTGTGGGTGAACTTAAGGTCACTGGCCTCCTCTCCCTCCCGTATAAGTATCCAGGGCCTTTCACGTCAGCCTGGGGAAACAGGTGACAGACCCAGTCTGTCCGTGGTAGCTGATACTGTCCACACACCTTCTCAAATCTCCACAAAAAAGAGTCCCCGTTTGGTTCCAAGACTGGAAAGTCCTCGCATTGGGGCCTTGGCATTTGGGCTTCTGGAGTTTGTGCAGGGGCGGATTACGCCTGCTGGAAGATTTCCAGCCTTTTTAGCTCAAGCTGATACTCCCGCTCGGCCTGCCGTTCCTGGGCCTCCCCTCTCGGCCCAGCGTTCTGCTGCAGCAGCTTCCTCTCTCTTGATATTGGAGGATCAACTGTAGGCGAGCGTTAGAGTCACTGGGGCCCAGCTGTTGTAGGGCCATTTGCAGGTATTAGTCCGTTCCCCCCACAGGGCTGGGGCTACTGGTCCCTCCAGGCAAAGTGATCTCTGGGACAGGGCCAGCCGCTGAACTTTCTGGAGTGGCCATGATTTCTTGTCCCAGCACCTCAGGACTTTGCTCCACGTCCTCCATAGCTGTGGCACCCTCCACATCAGCCATCTGCTGGAGATCTCTGGTTCTGCTCCTCAGACCCCCAGCCATGCGCTGGAAGTCATTGCCAAATAAAAGATACGATAGAAAACAAAGAAAAAGGGAAGGAAACAGCACCGTACCAACTTTCACCATATCTTTTAAGCTTTTTCTAGTACTGAGCTCGCTTCATAGGATTTTGCCGCAATCCCCAGCATCTTAGTGATACCACACACCCACACGTTGTTATCCTATATCCCACTACACTGCCACCACTGTGAAGGATTTCACCTTGCCAAGCCTCTTGACACACCTGCGACCAACCTTCTTTCGTAACCTCCCACTCACACACCGTGAGCGGACCGGATTCATAGGATAATATAAAACAAGCTTTTTAAATTTTATATATTTATTAATCCAAGTGGGTCGGTACTAAGCATTAACATATACAGAAATATATACAGTACAGACCAAAAGTTTGGACACACCTTCTGATTCCAAGAGTTTTCTGTATTTTCATGACTATAAAAATTGTAGATTCACACTGAAGGCATCAAAACTATGAATTAACACATGTGGATTTATATACTTAAAAAAAAGTGTGAAACAACTGAAAATATGTCTTATATTCTAGGTTCTTCAAAGTAGCCACCTTTTGCTTTGATTACTGCTTTGCACACTCTTGGCATTCTCTTGATGAGCTTCAAGAGGTAGTCACCTGAAATGGTCTTCCAACAGTCTTGAAGGAGTTCCCAGAGATGCTTAGCACTTGTTGGCCCTTTTGCCTTCACTCTGCGGTCCATCTCACCCCAAACCATCTCGATTGGGTTCAGGTCTGGTGACTGTGGAGGCCAGGTCATCTGGAATAGCACCCCATCACTCTCCTTCTTGGTCAAATAGCCCTTACACAGTCTGGAGGTGTGTTTGGGGTCATTGTCCTGTTGAAAAATAAATGATGGTCCAACTAAACGCAAACCGGATGGAATAGCATGCCGCTGCAAGATGCTGTGGTAATCATGCTGGTTCAGTATTCCTTCAATTTTGAATAAATCCCCAACAGTGTCACCAGCAAAGCACCCCCACACCATCACACCTCCTCCTCCATGCTTCACGGTGGGAACCAGGCATGTAGAGTCCATTCGTTCACCCTTTCTGCGTCGCACAAAGACACGGTGGTTGGAACCAAAGATCTCAAATTTGGACTCATCAGACCAAAGCACAGATTTCCACAAGTCTAATGTCCATTCCTTGTGTTCTTTAGCCCAAACAAGTCTCTTGTGCTTGTTGCCTGTCCTTAGCAGTGGTTTCCTAGCAGCTATTTTACCATGAAGGCCTGCTGCACACAGTCTCCTCTTAACAGTTGTTGTAGAGATGTGTCTGCTGCTAGAACTCTGTGTGGCATTGACCTGCTCTCTAATCTGAGCTGCTGTTAACCTGCGATTTCTGAGGCTGGTGACTCGGATGAACTTATCCTCCGCAGCAGAGGTGACTCTTGGTCTTCCTTTCCTGGGGCGGTCCTCATGTGAGCCAGTTTCTTTGTAGCACTTGATGGTTTTGGCCACTGCACTTGGGGACACTTTCAAAGTTTTCCCAATTTTTCGGACTGACTGACCTTCATTTCTTAAAGAAATGATGGCCACTCGTTTTTCTTAACTTAGCTGCTTTTTTCTTGCCATAATCCAAATTCTAACACTCCATTCAGTAGGACTATCAGCTGTGTATCCAATCCACCTGACTTCTGAACAACACAACTGATGGTCCCAACCCCATTTATTAGGCAAGAAATCCCACTTATTAAACCTGACAGGGCACACCTGTGAAGTGAAAACCATTTCGGGTGACTACCTCTTGAAGCTCATCAAGAGAATGCCAAGAGTGTGCAAAGCAGTAATCAAAGCAAAAGGTGGCTACTTTGAAGAACCTAGAATATAAGACATATTTTCAGTTGTTTCACACTTTTTTGTTAAGTATATAATTCCACATGTGTTAATTCATAGTTTTGATGCCTTCAGTGTGAATCTACAATTTTTATAGTCATGAAAATACAGAAAACTCTTGGAATGAGAAGGTGTGTCCAAACTTTTGGTCTGTACTGTATATCAATGAATAATCAAGCAGATACGGGTAAAAGCAAAACTACGGTACATAAAATAAAATGGGAAATAAAAAGATAGAAAAATACCGGCACAAGTTTGTAGTCTGTGTCTCTAGGCCACAGCAGGTTTTTAGGCCTAGGGCGCTTCCTTAAGCAAGTTACAGAGCATGTGTCTCCTACATGCTGTCCGGAACAAAGGAAAAGGCTTCAGGCCTCAATGCTAGGCCCATGCTCAGTCCACAGCACCACATGTACTCATATCCTCTCCAAGATAGGAACTTCTTGCTGCCTCTTTCCTGAGTGACCAAGAATCTAGGTCTCATTTCAGCATATGGCTAGTGCTCCACCCACACCTCCTCCCCTCCTTTGCAGAACCCTCGGAGAGATGGATGCCTAGGTGCTGGGAGAGATGTGTGTCTGTGGGTGAACGTAAGGTCACTGGCCTCCTCTCTCTCCCTGTACATCTGCCATCCTGGGGCAATAAACTGCTGGCTAGATAGGGCCATCTCCCATGGTATACACATAAAACCACTGAAGTGTATCGTCCACCAATGTAAACACAACTTAAGCACAACATTCCTTAAGGTAGGTGGAGGACTAATATGAGCAAGTAAAAATACATTTCCAAGAAAGATATATAACTGAGGGTCTGTTCATCACACAGATATAAGCTGTGCTGCCTTGTTCTGTATAGAAAAAAAAGAGACTTTCTCCTGACAACCCTTCCAAACAAGCCCTACTTGTTCAATCTAATTGTACTGCCATGATCTTTAACATTTAACATGTTAACGTTTTGTTTGGAAACTGCCTTATAACCCTTCCTAAATTGATAGGAAGCAACAATTGCTTCTCCATGATCACTGCTGATGTGTTTCCTCCTTGGCTTGTGTTAACCTCCTGCTCAATGTTTCAGAACAGCAAACTGCCAAAACTTCTGCCTTTATAGATGTGGTCACACTTGCTAATGGTCAATTAATGAAGAACATTTGATTAGCAACATCTGGCTGCTACTTACCCTCTTAATTCTCTTTCTAAACATAGTTATGTCACAATTCACATATATAAACTGAGATATCTCTACCCAGTGATAGTAAAAACATACATTACAGCATATGGGTAATGCCCATACCAAATTAACAGCAGAGGAGTAATAGTCACAGGCATGGTATAGTACATGGATAATAAACATTGAAGTAATCGGAAAAGGATTTTGCGCACACTGATGTCAACGTATAGGAATAGTGCACACAGTGATGCCACAGATCAGGAATAATAAACACTGCACCAAAATACAATGTTGTGTACACAGTGATGTCAACTATACAAAGTTTTTAAACACTGATGTTCTAGTATGTGGACCCAGGTTTCATTGTAACCTATGTAATTCTAACAGTTACCACTCTTGATGAAGCTCCCAATCATGTCACATATATGCATACAACTATTTACATATTGGCTTCCTAGCAGTAACAATGAGCTATTAGGATCTGTACACATATGTGTTTGGGGAACAGGTGAACTATGATCCGGTTGCTCCATTCATAGAGGCAGTAATATAATCAAACACTGTACTTAATCTCATATTAGTCTTCCGTTATTGTTGAGAAGTTTTCACTGACTTGTTTCAGACTGCACCTGTTTTTTCCAGTTTCCAAACATGTCTGAATTGCAAATTGTACCTATATTGTCACATGATACATATTTCTAATATGAATTTATTTTTGTGCATACTTGATACACATTTTCTGAAACAGTAGAAAGGAAATCATTTTCTGTAAAAGAAGTGAAGCACATTTGTATTGTTTAGTTTGTAGCTTGTTTCCTCATACTTATGGAACAATCCCAAAACAATTTGTAAAATAAATATGACTTCAGTATTTCCTTTACTGCTCAGCTTAAAGCAATGCTATAGGGAACTATCAACTTTCAATGTATTGTGCTGTACAAATACTCATCTTTCTGCCTAATGAAAGAGTGAAGTGTCTGCCATGTAAGGGTAGAGGATGAGCATATTATGTATTGTGATCAGGGTGAGTCAGCACCGCTCCTCAATTATTTTTACTGCCAACATGTAAAAAAAAAAAAAAAAAAAAAAACACGTGAGGAGAAAGGTCATACAAAGCTAACTTACGTATAAACTTAGATTTATACGTATATGTGTGTAGATTATATATATATATATATATATACATATATATACACACACACACAGTATATATATATATATATATATATATATATATATACAGTATATATATATATATTTGAATAGTTAGATAAGTCATCAATATCAGATAAATGGGGTGTCTGACCTCCATTGATCAGCTATTTGAAGAGATTGCAGCATTTGGATGGGTGTTGTGGCCTCTTCAATGCTAACCAATCATAGTCACCATGTAACGGGGGGAATTCATTAAGACTGGGGTTTCCTACAGTCTTAATTTATTTCCCCACTGGCGCAAGATGAGCCTGAATTATTAAGAGGCTGTGACCCCCTAATAATTTTACTGCATATTGTGAGGTCCCAAGCGCCAAAATTGAAATCAAAATTTCTGTCAGCCTGAGGCGTTTTCTAAAAAGGGGCAAGCAGTTTGTAAAATGGATAAAGTGGCACATTTTAACACTTTTTTGACACAAAGGGTTGCTCACCAAAACTGTGCCACTTTTTAAAAAATTATTGTCATGCCTGTTTTAGAAAATCCCCCCCCCCCCCCAGTGTATTTGGTTTTGAAGTTCAGTTCCATTCACTTAAATAAAAATAAGCTACAAGCAGGTCATGAGACTGGTGAATGTAAGGTCAAAGGTCTGTGACACTCTCGCTTTGAAAGGCTGATCAGTGTGGGTGCCAGGTATGCGACCCAGACTTATCAAACTTTGATAACCTAAGCTAGATAGATCATTTAAGTCCCACAATATTTAAGGTTGGAAATTTAATTGTTAAAACTGAGCTAGAGTTTATTCAGGACATGTCTACATCTTCAGGAACTAGATAAATATGTAATAGACACAGTGATTGGTGGGAGTCCCAGCAGTCACACTCGTACTGTTCAGCAAGTTGACAATTTTCCTGTTGATAGATAATAACTTGTTAACTTATTCCAGTTGTTTAAAAGGGTTATTCCCATCTTGACAATTTGCTGCTGAGACATCAGTAACTTGCTGCAAGTCACAACTACCATCATAATCATGTTAGTTTGTTACAGTTTATAATTCAGTGCACTGTACATTTCTTCTGCCCTGGAACTTGTAGAACCTCACCCTAGTTATATAGCTGTCTAATATGATATTGATATATATACAGTCATATGAAAAAGTTTGGGCACCCCTATTAATCTTAATCATTTTTAGTTCTAAATATTTGGGTGTTTGCAACAGCCATTTCAATTTGATATATCTAATAACTGATGGACACAGTAATATTTCAGGATTGAAATGAGGTTTATTGTACTAACAGAAAATGTGCAATATGCATTAAACCAAAATTTGACCGGTGCAAAAGTATGGGCACCTCAACAGAAAAGTAACATTAATATTTAGTAGATCCTCCTTTTGCAAAAATAACAGCCTCTAGTCGCTTCCTGTAGCTTTTAATCAGTTCCTGGATCCTGGATGAAGGTATTTTTGACCATTCCTCTTTACAAAACAATTCCAGTTCAGTTAAGTTTGATGGTCGCCGAGCATGGACAGCCCGCTTCAAATTATCCCACAGATGTTCAATGATATTCAGGTCTGGGGACTGGGATGGCCATTCCAGAACATTGTAATTGTTCCTCTGCATGAATGCCTGAGTAGATTTGGAGCTGTGTTTTGGATCATTGTCTTGCTGAAATATCCATCCCCGGCATAACTTCAAATTCGTCACTGATTCTTGTACATTATTCTCAAGAATCTGCTGATACTGAGTTGAATCCATGCGACCCTCAACTTTAACAAGATTCCCGCTGCCGGCATTGGCCACACAGCCCCAAAGCATGATGGAACCTCCACCAAATTTTACAGTGGGTAGCAAGTGTTTTTCTTGGAATGCTGTGTGTTTTTTGGACGCCATGCATAACGCCTTTTTGTATGACCAAACAACTCAATCTTTGTTTCATCAGTCCACAGGACCTTCTTCCAAAATGAAGCTGGCTTGTCCAAATGTGCTTTTGCATACCTCAGGCGACTCTGTTTGTGGCGTGCTTTCAGAAACGGCTTCTTTCGCATCACTCTCCCATACAGCTTCTCCTTGTGCAAAGTGTGCTGTATTGTTGACCGATGCACAGTGACACCATCTGCAGCAAGATGATGCTGCAGCTCTTTGGAGGTGGTCTGTGGATTGTCCTTGACTGTTCTCACCATTCTTCTTCTCTGCCTTTCTGATATTTTTCTTGGCCTGCCACTTCTGGGCTTAACAAGAACTGTCCCTGTGGTCTTCCATTTCCTTACTATGTTCCTCACAGTGGAAACTGACAGGTTAAATCTCTGAGACAACTTTTTGTAGCCTTCCCCTGAACAACTATGTTGAACAATCTTTGTTTTCAGATCATTTGAGAGTTGTTTTGAGGAGCCCATGATGCCACTCTTCAGAGGAGATTCAAATAGGAGAACAACTTGCAATTGGCCACCTTAAATACCTTTTCTCATGATTGGATACACCTGGCTATGAAGTTCAAAGCTCAGTGAGGTTACAAAACCAATTTTGTGCTTCAGTAAGTCAGTAAAAAGTAGTTAGGAGTATTCAAATCAATAAAATAATAAGGGTACCCAAATTTTTGCACTGGTCAAATTTTGGTTTAATGCATATTGCACATTTTCTGTTAGTACAATAAACCTCATTTCAATCCTGAAATATTACTGTGTCCATCAGTTATTAGATATATCAAATTGAAATGGCTGTTGCAAACACCCAAATATTTAGAACTAAAAATGATTAAGATTAATAGGGGTGCCCAAACTTTTTCATATGACTGTATATATATATATATTTTTATTTTTTTTTATTTTTTATATAATATATATATATCATTATCATTACAACAAATGTCCAGAATAAAAGCATGATATGTTAAAACTTGACAGTCTTCAAGTCAGTAGGATCTGCTAGGTCACAGTAGTTACTGCCATGAGACAAAGCTGACACATCTTATGATTTACATTTATAACATAATCCATGATGCAGATGTGAACAGAAACTTAAATTATGTATTTCTGCATTAAAGGTTTGTTAAAAAGTGTATTAAGACTACCATTAATGTTTTATGTGTATGGTAATAGTATTGATGTATATATCCAACCAGTCATTATAGTACTGTATGAATAAGGCTAGGGTCACACTTTTCAGTTTATTGTTCTGGCAAAGTGACAAATGCTGCACCCTTCATTTTTATTCACCAGCATTCACTACATTATGAAGAATGAGACAGAATCTTTCTTAGATTTTGTGTGTTATTGTTTTAAACTGGCGATAAAGTCCATACAGAAAGAGCAGATATGATGTTCTGTATGAATGACAGCACTCACTGGATGTAACGGATTGTGCCTCTTACCATGACTGACAGGAGGCCCACCAAAACCTGAAGCTGCATGGACCAAAGGCATATTTGCTTCACTAGTAAGCAGCCCACCAATACACTAGATGATCTTGTGGTCTTTTGGTTGTAACACTTTATACTGTAATTTACTTGTGTACTTAGACCTGTTAAATTACTTGATTGACACTGTCAACATAAAGTTTAACAAATGAAGGAAATGTGAGAATAACAGTGGAATCTCAAACACTATTATGAACAACAGTCTTAGTGTGACACTTCTCCACCATTAAATATGAAGCATGTATCCTAGAGTAGAAACTGGTTTGTCCTTGTACAGTGATCATGTGCTCTGACCTTAGATCACAGTAAATTACATGGTGGGAAGAAATGTACATGCTGTACATTCAAGCAATCACAATACATGTGGGCTGATCGTACAGTCTTGTCTTGCATAATCCATATGAATGCTGTTGCACAATATACCATGTCCCTCTCAGTAATTTGGTAAGGAGACAAATTCATATACCTAGGAAATGTATCTAGGTTAAAGGGCTGCTTCACAGTTTGTGGTAGACTTTGAAATACATCTGATATTACAAAGCACAGGAATTGTATAGCCGGCCGGAGCTTCCCTCATGGATAACAACTGTAGGAGTGGACTTTATGAAACAACCCCTTATTTAATCCTTATTTAAGAGACTTAAAATTGTTTGAAGATGTCCTCATGGACAACTATAGATCCAGAATGACTTGTGTAAGACAAACTGCTCTTTTACATTTTCCATTGGGTGGTTTTTGCTGCAGCTTTTGCTGAAGCTGAGCAGGTTTTCAACCTTTGCATTGCAAAAATACCACAAGAAACTGAACTGTTGAGGGTTCAAAAACAATTTTTTCAGCACTATCTGGATAGGATTTGTTTAAATCCCATTTAGTATACTGGTACTGTGCTGCTAACCCGCTGTGAGTATGCTACATATGGCCCTGGTCTTTCACTAGTTTTTTTTGTTAATAGGAGTTTGCTAGATATCTGGTCATAGTCTGCCTTCATATCCTAGACTAAAGAAACCACATACATGGCACAATGACATTAAAATTAAACAACAGGTCTTTCAGACTGCACATTTTCCCTCTGATTCTTTCAGTAGTTGGGTGTTGGTGTTATATGGCATCCTGTTTACTTCCTGTGAGAGTGGACTAGGACACAATGTACAACCAAACTCTGCAAGTCTGAGCTTTTCCTTTCCAATTGTGATTTCCAGACATTAAAGGGATTTTCCAGGCTTTGTAATGAAGTTTTAATGTGCCTTAACCTGTAAAACAAAACAAATTGCAATGTACTTACCTGTTCTATACAGGCTACATACCACATATTGCTGTCAGGCATTCTTGTTTCTCATCTGCAACACTGTGACTTCTAATCGAGGCTCACTGCAATTATGTTCTGTCCATACTGACATAATGATACAAGGGCCACAAATACATCCAGAAGCATGATGCTTGATTGGAAGGAGACCTTCCCTGAAAAGTGCGGTCTCCTTCCAATCAAGTCTCATTCCTCTGGATGTACTTGTGGACCTTGTATCTGTATCTCTACCGGACAACTGGATCTGGTGATCTGGTCTCTGTTGCTTACCCAGGACGCAGTGTCCTCTGAGGTTATACACTTATATGGTAGTTGTGCTTTGTACACAACCCGTTCAGGTGAGAAGAATACTTATTTCTTTTTCCACCTCTTTTTTGTCAAACGGTGTTACACTATGTACTGCTCGGTGCATGTTTTTCTTTTCTGTATCCTTTAAAGGGATTCTATCATTGGGGAAACATGAAGCAGTGTTGGAATAGCCTTTATAAAGGCTATTCTACTCCTACCTTTACTTTTCTTCTCCTCATCGTAAATTATGCTCAGGGAGCACTGGGGGACTTTCTCCCTGTGCTCCGAGCACTCCGTGTCATCTCCGCAACCTGCCTCCAGTGCTGCTTTTTCACGCCCCCTGCATCTTCCTCTGTTCATCTTGCATCTGCTTCTTGCTCCGTCGGTCATTTTTCTGGAGTACGCTGGTGTAAGAAACTAAACAAATATGGCCGCCGGAGCCACTTTCAGTTCAGGCAGAGCTGACTGAGCATGCTCCGTCGGCCATTTTTGTTTAGTTTCTTACACCAATGTACTTCAGAAAAATGGCAGACCGAGAAAGCAGATGCAAGATGAACAGAAGAAGATGCAGGGGGGCTTGAAAAAGCAGCACTGGAGGCGGGTTGCGGCGATGACGCGGAGTGCTCGGAGCACAGGGGGAACGCCCCTGGTGCTCCCTGAGCATAATTTACATATGAGAATAAAATGTTTTTTTGGACAGACGGCGGCGAGGAGAAGAGAAGTAAAGGTAGCAGTAGAATAACCTTTATAAAGGCTATTCCAACATTGCTTCACTTAAAAACACGTTTCCCCAATGATAGACTCCCTTTAAGCATACTGATATAATGTCTTCTAGTGGTATCTGTCGTGATCGTGTGACACGATGTCCCATTGTCATTTACAGTTGATAAATGAGAAGGACCAGAGAACAGCATGGGAATGGTGCTAATAAGGTAAGGTAAGTATATTGAAGTCTGATTTGTTTTCCAATTTTAGGCATATTAAAGAATATTGATGCATTGATGCAGTTTTTGTGACATGTTTTGAAGCAGTTTTTGAGCTAAATAATGTACAGTATGTATTCCATTATAATTATCTGACTTTTTGGATCCACTCTTATGGTATACTCAAAAAGACTACATCAAAAACTGCCAGTGAAACAGCATGTTTGACACCAGCCTAAGGCTTAGGCCCTATGTTGCAGAAAAGTTGCCTTTTTAGGTTTAATCAAGTTTTATTAAGATTTTCAAAAGTATAACAAGAAAAAACAGTATAACATAACACATAGAAAAACAGCGGGCCGGGATCTAAGGCCCAAAGAGCATAACAGTCCAGAGAGGCGCATCCACCAACAAACTCGGAACAATGTTCCCAGTAATATACAATAGCAACTAAGTAAGCCAATGGGGGATAACCAAAAAACAAACATATAAGGCCACACGGAGGTGCCCATCCCCATGAGGGGAATTGTAAGCAAAAACAGAAAAAAGAGTACACCAAGATAGGGGGGGTACAACAGAGGGAGGAAACAAAGAGAAATAGGGGGAAAGACGTCAGGCGAAAAGTACAGAGTCAAAAAGTGAAAGCTTAGGAGAATGAGTTAATAAAGTCGGCTGATTCCTGGAACTCCACCCACGGCCACCAGAGAACATCAAACTTAGAGGTGCTGGCAGAGTCTGTCATGACCAAGTGTCTCCATCCACGTTATGTGAAGGAAGACAGATCTGGACCAGTCAGCAGGAGAAATCGGTATCTGCAGGTCCCGCTCCCAAGTCGTGGTGTACGGAGGGGCCCCTGAAGTGACCTCACCCTAGAGAATGCCATGAAAAGGGGATATGACTAACGTGGGAGTATCCTTTTGCAGCAAGGCCTTTTACAGTGCGAATGGGATCAGAGGAGAGAACGAGTGGCAAATAAAACTTGAGAATAAAGCAAAGGAGCTGGTGGTATTCCAGCCAAGACAGATAGAGGCCCAGAATGGATGCTCTCAGCTGATCAAAAGAAGGAAGAGAACCCAACCCTAGTACACTATGCAGTCTCACATTGTCCAGGTCAGACCAGCACAAGAGTCGAAGGGAGGAGCAGCCAGGGGGAAACATTGGATTGTGGAACAGCGGACTCAAGGGACTGAGGGCGAAATTGAGTGGGAATCCAAGGCAAGGAAGGGAGGGGAACCAAGAGTAATTCTTTCTCAATGGCCACCCACTGTTTGTCGGAGCCTCGGTAACGCCAGTCAAAGAGGTATAACAGGACCACCGATTTAAAGTATATGTAGGAGTCAGGGAATACCACACCCCCAGCGGTATGCATCAGCATGAGCATGAGGAAGTGTAGTCGACTGTGAGCAGAGCCCCAGACAAAACGGCCAAAGCCTAGAGAAGAAGGAGCGTGGTGCCCGTATCAGCAGAGCCTGAAACAAGTACAAGAAATGGGGGATAACATCCATCTTCAACACAATACGACCAAACCACGAAATGCCAAGCACACCATATTTCCGAAGGTCTACCTTGGTCCTCTCTAGGAGAGGAAGATAATTATACACACGTGGACAAAATTGTTGGTACCCCTCATTTAATGAAAGAAAAACCCACAATGGTCACAGAAATAACTTAAATCTAACAGACTGGAATTTGCCAAACTACATGTTGACAAGCCACAAAGCTTCTGGGAGAATGTCCTATGGACAGATGAGACAAAAATCGAAATTTCTGGCAAGGCACATCAGCTCTATGTTCACAGATGGGAAAAATGAAGCTGTTAAAGAGCTGGGTATTACTAATAATTAATATTCATCACTCCTGACTTGCTTCACCAATCCCAGTTTCCCTCCTTTCTCCTTAGGTATATCTACTTATCTGTTTCCTTGACTGGTTTGCATGTACGATAATTTACCCCACAATATTAATAATAAAATACGTTTATTATTAATGCACTTGTAATATGATGGAACTAGATTATAGAATAATACAAAACAGTATTAACACTGTGCAATACAATAAGTACAGAACCCAATTACCCAGGTGAATATAAAACCTGCAGATATCGCTACATACACACACACAACCCCTAGACAAGTTACTAACTGACCCTTTCTGTAAGGAACACAGCAGTAGTAATACAGATTAATAGAGGGTGGCTGATAGATAGATGGATAGATAGATAGATAGATAGATAGACAGACAGACAGACAGACAGACAGATAGATAGATAGATAGATAGATAGATAGATAGATGATGGATGGATAGAGAGATAGAGAGAGAGAGTTATACTTAAGCCTTATTATGCTCTGGTGGTATATGGAGCTTGTCTAGGTGAGGCTGGTCAGTCCATATCCCAAGGGGGCTGGTGAAGAGAGAGAGGGGGGGCTTTTGGCCCATCATATTTATGGCCCACAACTCCGCCCACCTAGATGTTGTCACTCCAATCAGGCTCTTGGTATTGTAATATCATAAGTTTAGATGCAATACTTCTTATGAGTCTTGGGATGGCGCTCTAACACTTAAAATCGATCCTTGGTCCAGGGGTAATGACCTATCTCCCCCATCTGACTTCTAATGTCCCTTGTTCAGTGGCTTATCTCTGGGTAACTCTCTTTGAACAAGGGAAGCTGATTATCATCACCATGAAGGTCTCATTAGCACATTCCATCTCCACCCTTTCAAACAAAAGCCTTCCTGGCCAATGCTTGATGTCTGTTAGATTACAGCTCTTTGAAAGCAGGTTTTGTAGCCTGCAGACACTTATGAGATATCTGAAGTATATAGCTCTCTCAGAAGTTCTGAATGGAATGATTGATACAACTAGATAAATATATATATATATATATATATATATATATATATATATTATGTTTGTGGTAAGCACTTCCCTTTGCAATCCCCCTGTTGTCAGGAATACGACAATGTAATTTGAGGAAGTGTTTGTTTGGTCGTTATTGCCCCCTCAGCCCTATTCATTCCTGGTAATGGTTCAGGATGGAGTGAAATATAATTTAGATTTAGGTACCAAGACATCGATCATTTCCAGGGACACTTTCCCACCTATGACTGTCGCCCAATATCCTCTGTTCACAGAAAACGTCTTTTGCGCGTCCTGATTTGCGGTGTCAGTGATACTTTCTACGGTCCACCCCAATATGTCACACTGACCTGGACGGGAACATTTTTATCCATCCCACAGTTAGTCAGGTAAGACCTTTAAACCACAGTCCATTGTCACGGTACATGCAGCACCACCTTTGGTCCGGAATGAAGCTCACGCAGGGTTAGACCACCTTGCCACATGACACCAACTGTCCTACAGGACCGCTACCTGTACTTAAGCACAGGTCACCAGTGAAGTTGTCACCAGCCTCCATGAACAGAAAAACCTGGACTTTTATCAAGGCAGGTCTGTGAACCTGCATCTGAAATGATGTCTCAGGACCTAAAATCGAATTGTGGGGAGAGGCACTGCTTCCCATGTCCCCTGTACCTGCCATTCAATCCATCCATTATGAACCATACCATTTTATATGGCCGAGGTGGCAATTACCTTACAGTGTAGGGGTACCTTACCTGTCCCTAAGGATCCTTACACCCCTTTACCTAACAGAAATTAATGTAACTTATATATATATCCCACTCATCCACCAAACACACAAATTCCCACCCCCTATAGATCAAGGCGATAAAAATAAAAGGATGTGCTGGCATTGGTGCACATAGAGACTCCTGCCACACGAGCACGTGTTTCCTACTCATCCATAAACACATGAATCTTCAGACCCAGGTGTAGATGGGAATTACACTAAAAGATGCAAATGCAAGTATGTCTATACCCAAACACACTCAGTGTTCAGTGTGGGAGGCGTATGTTGTTGTACAGACCATAACAGGCACTTACACCTGAAGTGTCTATGTGCACACACAAAAATGCAAAAATGTACAAGAATATAGAAAATTACATTGAAAACATTATTTACAAGTTAAGGCTGGGACTATATTGGTATCAAGTCCTTAGTCCTTGCCTTCGGGTAAGTTCGTGATGTACGGCCTGGCCCTTTTGAAGCTGACGGGCCAGGCCTTTTATCTTCCTATAGATGAAGATCATTCCTATATACATAATGGCCACTAGGACGAGGAGGACTATGACTGGGTGTACAAGCAGATTGAAGAATGATGTTGCTTTGGGGCTATATCCGAACAGACTCTCCCACCAAGATACGGCTGAGTCCTTCTCCAGGGCATGAACCATCTCTGTTATCTTTGACTGGTCATGTTTCAATAAGATGGTGGCCTGCTTTTCAGAGTCTTTGAGCTTCTCTATGATACTTTCCTCCTTAGTGAAGTCTAGTAGCAGGTGTCTCAGTTTTCTGCCAAAACCAAGAGGGATCCTCTGGAGCCTTACAGGAGTATCTGGACGGATATCCAACCTCTTCTCTGGGGTAATCGGTGTTCTCCCCTTCTGCTCTGCTACATCGACACCTAGAACGGGATAAAGGGTACAATATGCTCCTGGGAGAAGTTCACCTCTTTCGGTGCAGTTAGTTGTATAAATGGTATATGATACATTAACGGACTGGTACCAACCCCAATACCCTTGACCCAAGTACTTCAAACTAGATGGAGGTATTGAGCTGCTTTTCATCTCACAGAACCCCTCATTATCCCAACACTGGTGTCTGAGCACCCGATCATGATCCCCTTGGCAGAGGATAGCATCCTCTTTCCTCCAACATCCATCTGTATCAAACAGATAAGGATGGCCGGTCTCATAGGTCAGGATATCTGAGGAGAGCTGTGGATGTAACACTGTTCTGTTATTCATCATTATACCTAGGTTGATAGCACCATACCCACATCTCACGTTGCCAGAGACAGGTGCCAGGGATGAAGCAGTGCAAGTGAGATTATGGCACCCATGCCACTGAATGACCCACCAGTTAGTATGGTTGGCAGCAAAAGGAGTGATAAAAGGACTCACCCTTTGCTGGAGGTTAAAAGGGTAGTGTCCATTATACAGTGAGGACACGATATGTTTAAGGTTGCTGGAAAGTTCACCCTGAACCTGAGTACATGCCAGAGCAAGCTGAGCTCTATCCTGTTCTTCCAGGAGACCCACGACTAATAGTCTAAACTTCTCTCGTAACGCAGAAGATAGGGAGCTAGTGGCATCTATATGTGAGTGTTGTAAATCCTCCAAAACATGATTTACATCAACCTGGGTCTTGAGGCCTTCCCCAGTATGTTTCGCCAGATTCCCGAGTTTGTTTCTCAGGACTTCCAGGTCCATAGTGTTCAGTGCCCCTATTCCCATTGCACCTCCTCCTAAACCCATGGCAATCAAATCCCTTCTCCCCCTGTACTTCCTGTATCTGGTAGCATCCTTCCTTACTTCTTGTCCCATCTCTACCCATCCTTTTATCATATCGATCTGATTCCTCACAAACTCCTCACATCTATGGTCCCAGTGGTCTACTCTAAAATCATCAACCGAAATCCTCCAGGTATATAGGACGAATTTGGTTTTGGTGATGATTTTCCAGGGAGATGCTAACTGTGGAGCTATGGGATCAGCCATTTGATAGGTTGGGGCATTACAGGAATCCCTGTGGGGTTTTACTGGCTGAAGAACTTCAGTTTCATAAGTGCAAGTGAGATTATGGCACCCATGCCACTGAATGACCCACCAGTTAGTATGGTTGGCAGCAAAAGGAGTGATAAAAGGACTCACCCTTTGCTGGAGGTTAAAAGGGTAGTGTCCATTATACAGTGAGGACACAATATGTTTAAGGTTGCTGGAAAGTTCACCCTGAACCTGAGTACATGCCAGAGCAAGCTGAGCTCTAGCCTGTTCTTCCAGGAGACCCACGACTAATAGTCTAAACTTCTCTTGTAAAGCAGAAGATAGGGAGCTAGTGGCATCTATATGTGAGTGTTGTAAATCCTCCAAAACATGATTTACATCAACCTGGGTCTTGAGGCCTTCCCCAGTATGTTTCGCCAGATTCCTGAGTTTGTTTCTCAGGACTTCCAGGTCCATAGTGTTCAGTGCCCCTATTCCCATTGCACCTCCTCCTAAACCCATGGCAATCAAATCCCTTCTCCCCCTGTACTTCCTGTATCTGGTAGCATCCTTCCTTACTTCTTGTCCCACCTCTACCCATCCTTTTATCATATCAATCTGATTCCTCACAAACTCCTCACATCTATGGTCCCAGTGGTCTACTCTAAAATCATCAACCGAAATCCTCCAGGTATATAGGACGAATTTGGTTTTGGTGATGATTTTCCAGGGAGATGCTAACTGTGGAGCTATGGGATCAGCCATTTGATAGGTTGGGGCATTACAGGAATCCCTGTGGGGTTTTACTGGCTGAAGAACTTCAGTTTCATAAGGGACCCTTACCACAGTCACACATACTTTACCTCTTCCTTTAAATGGATACCATTGGTCACCTTCTCCAGTCTCTAATACGAGATTCCGGATGGGTTTAGTTGTGGAAAGATAAACCCACTGTGTAAATGTCCAACACCCCTCATCGACTGCCTCACAAAATGGCCATTTAAATTAACCATCAATATTGATAGCAAAGTTAATATCTCTGCCTCTGGGATCCTTCCAATCAGAAGATACATATCTATTCCGGTATTCCTCAGTCATAGGGGTCCCATCCATCCATACATCAATTATTGGAGAATCCACTCCGTTACAGACTATATCCCATCTCCATGGGTTAGAGTCTGACATTACCATCTGAGTGTCTGGTTTCCAGTGTGCATAGGTGATGAAATAATGTCCTGTCACATCTGGTACACAAGCATCCCTCATAATGGTAATCATAAAAGATCAAATGGATGGAGATCCCTCCAGCTGAGTATACCTCTGATCCTTCGCATCAGCTCGTACCTTCAAAACTGTGGCTCTGTATAGGCCTTCAAGTTTTACTGGGCCGCTCTGATTGTTCCATAATACTTGTCCAGATTTACTGCAGTTTAACTTTAAAATCAATATGCTGGTTCCTAAATAGTCCGTGGACACATGTCCTTGAGCATATTTGGATTTCCTAGTTATTACCATATGAGAATCTCTTAGCATACAGTACGCCTTCAGGGTGCCCTTTACTGGTATGGGTCTATCAAAGTATGCCCTAACTCTTAAGCTATCCTGACTGGTATGTTTCAGAAAAGTGGCTTTTAGAATGTACCATCCACTGTATTCTGCCCCAGTGACATCTTCAGGACTCAGGACTCCTGCTTTGGTGCACAGCACCTTTGTTGTGTTTACTATCACTGGTCTATAAGGATGTAAGTGGGGTTTCTAGACACCCATCTTACTGATTTGATAGCTGTTGGTTCTGAGTCCTGGAAATGTCTGTACTCCTTGAGGCATAGAGCATGTAGGTCATGTTGTATGGCGGATACGTTCTCCACCGGGGTATAGTGCTGAACCACACCATTGGCAAAACCCTCCCTCTAGAAACCATACAAGTACCACTGTCCTGGTACAAATGTAAAGTTGCTGTATGGTTCCAGGATTTTTCCTTCCAGACATTCTACTGAGAGAAGACCTGGAAATTCGGGTGATCTCTCATCTGAGCCAAATGTGGGTTCAGAACTATTCCCTGCAAAGGCTGAATCCGCCAGTGCCATGCTTACCGCTATTAATACAAGTTGGAGGTACACTCTGCTGGCATGATCCCTACCTTTTATGGTTCCTTGTATGGAGGTAACCCTTCGTTCTGTGATCTGGTAAAGAATAACATGATAATATGAAATGTTTTGATACACCTTTGACCTACTACCCCCCCCTTCTCCCAACTCTATACTCATGACCTTATTGAGTTGGGGGAGGCACGGGTAGCCTTTGCTTGGTCAATGTGGATCCAAAACCCTGCCTTTCGTCTATGTGAGCGTTTTTTTGTTGAGATTGGCCTTTGTACTTTCAGCATAGTGCTACCCATTACTTCCAGGACCTGGTAGGGTCCTTCCCAGTTTGCATCCCAGGGCCCGGCCTTGCGGAATACTTTGACCATGACCATTTCCCCTACAGAGGGCATGGGAGTTTCCCCCTGTAGGTACGGTTTATTCATCTTTATTGCTGCATGCGGTAGCAATTCCTTCAGGTTCTGCTGAACCTGTTGGAGAAACACATCTCTAGCAATAGCATCTTTCATGGGTGTAGAAATTTGGGGTTCACTTGGCCAACAGATAGACATCTTGTGCCCGGTCATAAGTTCAAATGGTGTTATGCCGGTTGTTGTTGCCTCTGTGGCCCGGATACCCATCAGTACTGCTGGAAGGAAAGTCACCCAAGTGGAACCCCTTTCCAACAGTGCTTTGGAGAGCCGAGTTTTGATAGTTCGGTTCATCCGCTCCACAATGCCTGGTGACTGTGGATGATAAGGTACATGAAATCTTTGCTTTATGTCCAGAAGTCCACAAAGTGCTTTCATAACCTTGCCTGTAAAATGGGTTCCCTGATCTGATTCAATCACTCGGGGGATTCCCCACCGTGATAGAATGTGCTCCCACAGAACCCGAGCAGTAGTAGTAGCGGAGTCATTTACTGTAGGGATGGCTTCTACCCATTTTGAGAAGACATCCACCACCACCAATGCATAGCGACAGTTACGGCTGCCTGCCGGTAATGGTCCTATGTAATCAATTTGTAAAGTAGACCATAGTCCCTCCGCTGGAGGAACCCGCTGCAACACTGGCTTCAGGGCGGATGCCCTTGGGTTTACCTGAGCACACACCAGGCATTGTTGTGTAACTTCCTCTACCATCTTGGACATACCTGGCCAGTATAATTTGTCCTTGAGTAGGGTCAAAAGTTTGTCCCGACTCAGATGACCCAACAACTGATGATTGAGTCTTGTTAGTTCTGCTTGCAGATGCTGTGGGACCACCGGTAGAGGGGAGTGGTTTGGTTCCAGTGTCATAACACAAGATGCCCTGTTGGACTGTCCAGGGATCTTGTGGGCTGGTAAGGTGTGCTGCCAGCAAAGGATCTTTTGACTGTTCCTCTTCAAATGACACTGGACCATCTTTGAGTTGTTTGTTTCTGATTTCAATCTGGTGTACGGGTATGGCTTCAGTGTCTGATTCCTGGAGGACTCCAGACACTGCAGCCAATTTGGCAGACTCATCTGCTTTGTTGTTACCCCGGATCAGAGGGTTATCACCCTTCTGGTGTGCTGGAATTTTTATGATTGAAGCATTCCCAGGATGTGCCATGCCCCATTCCCACAACTCTTTCAGGACTGAGGCATGAGCTAAAGGTTTATTTTGGCTGTCCACAAACCCTCGTTGTTTCCAAGTGTCCAGATGCAAAGTGAGAGATCGGACTACATATGAGCTGTCGCTATATATAGTACGATTCCCTGGAGGCTGAATGAGAAGGGCTTCTCTGATGGCCTCCAGTTCAGCCCGTTGTGCTGACATGTGACCAGGCAACCTTACCAGCTTCTGAGTACCCATGGTCTCATCCAGCACTGCAAATCCTGTCATGTAGGTGCCGTTCAAGCAGAATCGAGAGCCATCAACAAAGATGACTCTGTCATCGGGATTAGTGGTCATCCTGAATAGCTGGGGATCAGTGACCTGCGTTAGTTGACCACAATCATGTTCTATCCCTGTCATATTTAACAACTGGGAGAGAACATTTTTTCCTTTGTGGTCCACTGTCAGATTTCGCCCACTCAGCTCCATGATCCACTTCCCAAATCTCTGTTGTGAGACTCCAGGGAGTGTATCTCGAAGCAAGAGTGCCAGCGGGGAATGTGGAGTCTGTACAGTGAGGGGCCTGAAACCCACAATATGCTCGGTAGCTTTAACCGCATAGTGTATGGCTGTCAGTTGTTTAGCACATTCATCAAAACCCCTTTCAACTGGTGAAAGGAGCCTGGAGAAGTACCCTAGAGGTCTATACTCAGATCCTATATTTTGAAGAAGGACCATAGAAATAGACTCTGCGCCAGCATGGGCTTGTATGGCCAGTTTTCCTTCTGGGTGAGTGGTGGCTAGGACTGGGGGCGGATGAGAGATCTCTTTTCACAGTTGAAAAGGCCTCTTCCTGTGTCTCTGACCAGTCCTTCAGAGAAGGCTGTTCCCCTCTAAGAAGTTCATAGAGTGGTTTTGCTTTGACGGCAAAATCCTCTATGAACTCCCTCATGAAGTTGGCTACTCCTAGGAACTTGCGTAAGTTCTGTAGAGAGTCTGGCCTGGGTATCTTCACCATGGCTTCCACACGGGCAGCCAGGATGCCCTTGGCTCCATATGAAATCTGGACACCAAGGAAGGTGACTTCTGTCCTAGCCAAGTTTGCCTTATGAGGGCTCAGCTTGAGTCCAGCCTGGGCCAGGAGTCCTAACAGTTCCTTCAACAGAACCAGATAGTCTTCCATGGTTTCTGTGTGAAGGAGAAGGTCGTCTACATATTGCAGCAGACATTCTGGCCGTGAGAACACACTTAATACAGCCGCTAATGCCTGGTGAAAATATGTAGGACTACTGTGAAACCCCTGGGGCAGTACACAGAACATATACTGCTTGTTACCCACTGTGAAGGCAAACTTATACCTGCAGCTCTCTGTCAGTTCGATGGAAAAGAATCCATTGGCAACATCGATGGTTGAGAATATACGACTTTTGCCGCTTACCCTTGCCATTATGTCGGGAGTCTGAGCGACCACAGGTGCAGACATGGGGGTGTACTTATTAAGGATGCGAAGGTCTATTGTAAGCCTCCATGTAGTTTCAACACCTGCACCCTTCTTTTTCACATGTCATAAAGGATTATTGCACTTTGAATTACCCTCTATGACCACACCCCTTACTTCCAGGTCTTGGACTGTCTCTAGAATTGATTGTGTTGCCTCAGGCAGAAAGCGGTATTGACGCTGAGGTGGAGGGTCTGGCCCTTGTATGTCCACCTGAACGCCAACCATTCTTCCACAATCATTTTTGCTTTGAGCCCACAAGTCTGGATATTCGAACACAATAGGTTCAAGGTCTATGTTGTGTGAGACCTCTGGCCATTTGTGTTCCAGCACATTGGAAGAATTCTCAATTGCTGGTAGGGGTGGTCCCAGACATTGGTGCTGTATGACATACACCTTTGATCGTCTTGGACCCCTCCAAACAATACAGTTTGCCAAATCGATTATCCATCCATTTTGTGTGGGCTCTCACCCCCCCCCCTTGTTGGTGATCAAATCCGATCACCATACACTGAGGGCTGTTGGGGTGTAGATCATGTTTGACATTGGTAATAGAAATTTCTGCTCCAGTGTCGAGCATGATCTTGGTATCGTGGTCTTTTATTCTGGCTTTAATGTGGGGTCTCCCTGAAGAATCCAGTATGATGTGACATATTGGAGCCAGATCTTTAGGGATCCCTGACCGTCAGTCAATCTGCACCAGATTCTCAGTAGGTACCTCTGAGGTACGTACTGCCACTTGTGGTTTCTGAGTTTTAACATTCTGTGCAGACTTATGATGTTCTACACCTAATGTTCTATCCTCTGTTCTGGCAAATGTCCCTGATTGCTATCTGTCTGTTTCCCAACTTGTTTGGCGTAATTAGGCTTCATCTTGAAACCATTATTATTGCCATTTTTCTCTGGGTTTGTACGATTGCAAACTACTTGAGGGCAGTTTCTTTTAATGTGTCCAACCTGTAAACACAGAAAGCATCGTATGTCTCCCATCTTTTCTGTTGGAGGAGCTGTGGGGTAGACAGACATGTGTGGCTTAGTGTGGTGTCCACGTTCATCTTGTGATTTGACATGGACCTTTCCACGCTCCCTGATTTTCACAGACTTTTATTGCGCAGTAGATCTTGTCTATACTGTTCAATAATCATGGCTGCATCAGTGAGCGCTGGTTCCCTTGCTGCACTTAGCCGAATTGAGGTGTCAAGGTATGGCAATTTGTACACAAACATGCGAACCATGCCTTGTGGGACTCCTATACCTTGATCCTTTGTGATCTTCCTGTACATTGCTTCAAACCAACCACAGAGGGACGAAGGTTCGTCCTGTAAGGTGGGTTTGAATTTTGTCAGGATTTCTGGAGTAACATCCCAATGTCCTGTTGCCAGTTTCATGAGTATTGAAAGGCGTTCTTCCTCATCATAAAATAGGCCATTCTTGGGACTTGTTCTCTCTGTTGCCTCATACCTTTGGTTGAGGTGTGTAGGCAACCACAATTTAAACAGCTCCATACGATATTCTGGAGGCACAGAATATTTCCTGCAATGTCCTTCAAACATATCACAGGCTGTAAATGGATCTGTATTAGGGTCATACTTAGGGATCTCTTTGCAGATCCGTAACAGGAAATTTATCTTTTCCATGTTGTTATGGCTAGGATAAAATTCCACTGACCTTTCAGGACGTGTAGGTAGGTTGGAAGCCGTATGTACAGTTTCCCATCCACTACTTAGTCCCCAATTTGAGTCCTGTCCATGGAGGCGTCCGCTGTCTCTCCTCTCCAAAGGTGTTGGAGAGAATTGTAGTGCACGCTCCACTGGAGTCCTAGTATCACAAAATGGACTATTGGATCTCTGATCCGCAGGAGCCGTGGGTCTGATCGCCCCAGTCCCCTCCTGTGCCATTCCTGAGACACAAATCTGTTTAGTTGGCAAGGGTACCATGCTGTTAGTACTAGGCCGTGACAAGTCAGAGATGATCTGCTGCAAATTCGCAATGATTTGCGACTTTGCCGCTTGATCCTCTCTTAGTGTCACTAACATTGCTTCTGTGGAAGTAATTTTACTTCTAAACTGATTGTTCTCAGTGTATAATCGAAGGAGTTCTTTGTCCATGTCAGAATAATAATTCTCTTTGTCAGAGAGTTTAGATTCCAACACAGAAATCTCCTTTCCTCTCTCAATTATACAAAGTGCCTCATCTTTCAATTGAGTTTCTAACATGTGAATCTGCTTGACATTGTCTACACAACAATGACAGTGGGAGTTTGCATTGTTAGCTCGCTCCTCTGTCCCTTTCATGTTTGCTAGGATCTCAGCATGCTCTGGCTTCCAAATGGTATCCTCAAAGGTATACACTAGTTTTGCTAGCATTTGTAGCCTTTTGGAAGTTTTGTTAAAAACTGTCCGTTTACTAATGCAGTTTTTATCATGAGCATAGGCCTGATCCTGCAAAGCAGACCACAACATTTCTCCTGATTTATAAGTTGTGGGTGGTACTGGGTTGAGTGTACTGTGTTTAGCTAGGTGTTTTAATGTTGAGAAATCCATACTTACTTTTCCTGCTGTCATCTTGGTCACCGTTGTTCTTCTACTTGTCCTTTGCTGCTTGAAAAAGTATCCTTTTCGTACCGGAAAGTCTTTTCCCGACCAGCTGGACTTCTCCTGAAGAACCTTGACTTTGATTTTACAGAGGCACAAATGGATTTCTCAGTCCCCCAGCGAGTTGCTTGTGGAGGAAACAGACAATTGTTAATACCTTCAGATAAATACAAATAAACAATAGGTTCACTGTTATTAATTATTTTAAGTGAAGCTTTAAGCAAACTGGGTTAGCCGTGCAAACTTCAATCTGGGCATACAGTGTAACGCAACACTTCACTGTGTACCAATGTTACCTGTCCACGCCCCTCCACTTGATAGTTCACGGTATAACACAGTTTTGCCAGAAGACAACACGCAAAAATATTAAAACAGTACGGGCTGGCTCGCCATTATGTTAAAGAGCTGGGTATTACTAATAATTAATATTCATCACTCCTGACTTGCTTCACCAATCCGAGTTTCCCTCCTTTCTCCTTAGGTATATCTACTTATCTGTTTCCTTGACTGGTTTGCATGTACGATAATTTACCCCACAATATTAATAATAAAATACGTTTATTATTAATGCACTTGTAATATGATGGAACTAGGTTATAGAATAATACAAAACAGTATTAACACAGTGCAATACAATAAGTACAGAACCCAATTACCCAGGTGAATATAAAACCTGCTGATATCGCTACATACACACACACAACCCCTAGACAAGTTACTAACTGACCCTTTCTGTAAGGAACACAGCAGTAGTAATACAGATTAATAGAGGGTGACTGATAGATAGATGGATAGATAGATAGATAGATAGATAGATAGATAGATGATGGATAGAGAGATAGAGAGAGAAAGTTATACTTAAGCCTTATTATGCTCTGGTGGTATATGGAGCTTGTCTAGGTGAGGCTGGTCAGTCCATATCCCAAGGTGGCTGGTGAAGAGAGAGAGAGCGAGGGCTTTTGGCCCATCATATTTATGGCCTACAACTCCGCCCACCTAGATGTTGTCACTCCAATCAGGCTCTTGGTATTGTAATATCATAAGTTTAGATGCAATACTTCTTATGAGTCTTGGGATGGCGCTCTAACACTTAAAATCGATCCTTGGCCCAGGGGTAATGACCTATCTCCCCCCATCTGACTTCTAATGTCCCTTGTTTAGTGGCTTATCTCTGGGTAACTCTCTTTGAACAAGGGAAGCTGATTATCATCACCATGAAGGTCTCATTAGCACATTCCATCTCCACCCTTTCAAACAAAAGCCTTCCTGGCAAATGCTTGATGTCTGTTAGATTACAGCTCTTTGAAAGCAGGTTTTGTAGCCTGCAGACACTTATGAGATATCTGAAGTATATAGCTCTCTCAGAAGTTCTGAATGGAATGATTGATACAACTAGATAAATATATATAAATATATATATATATATATATATATATATATATATATATTAATGTTTGTGG